>CABHPQ010163755.1:363-41724 GCA_902168405.1 Peromyscus aztecus | reverse complement strand
TTTTGGTTTTTTGAGACAGGGTTTCTCTGTGTAGCTTTGCGCCTTTCCTGGAACTCACTTGGTAGACCAGGCTGGCCTCGAACTCACAGAGATCTGCCTGGCTCTGCCTCCCCAGTGCTGGGATTAAAGGCGTGTGCCACCACCGCCAGGTGGCTTACCAGTACTTTTACATCTTGCTTATCATGGTGGTGACTGGTAGTGTCTCCTCTACTCTGTCTTTTTTCTTCCTCTCCATCTGTTTGGATTTTCTGCCTGCCTCTAAGCTGCCTTGCCATAGGCCAAAAGGCTTTATTTATCAACCAATCAGAGCAACATATTTTCACAACATACAGAAAGATTTTCCCTCACCACACACACCCCTTACCATTAATAAAACTACAGATTCTTTCCAAGCTTAAATGATGCTACCATAATTATTGTTAACATAGTGGAATAATTTTGGTTAGACAACATGGTAAAACAACCCTAAATTTGAATGTGTTTTTCCTACAAAATATGTGTGTTGAAGCCTAATCCACAGTGTAATAGCATGAACATGGGAGAATTTGGGCTAACATTAACTTATATGTGGGCCACACCCATGAGTGGGATTGCTACCCCTTGTACCTTCTTCCATGAAAGAATTTATCAATAGAGAAGAAATTCCCCAATCACTGAGAAGGTTGAGCCTCTCATCTACAGAATCTTCCAGAATATTTATCTGGGCCTTCTCAGCTTCCAGACATTTGGGAAAATTTTGTTTTTTTATAACTTACTCAGTTTTCCCTACTCTCTTGTAAGGACCCATATGTATACAAAAATTGAGAAAAAAAAAAGAATACTCTATACATTTTCTGTTGATACTTCCTTTGTGTCCTAATATACAGCAGTAAATTATAATGTGTCATGGGCTTCTGGGAAGAATGTGTATTCTTCAGTGTTTGGGTGAGATGATCTGTCTATGTCTATTAGGTCCATTTCATTATGATGTGTCATTTGATTTTAGAACTTCAGTGTCTGTTCAGTTTGTGTTTTTGTTGTTGGTATTTATTTGTTTGTCTATTAGTGAGAGTGGAGTTCTGAAGTCATACAATGTCACTATGTTAGGACTCTCCTGTGGGCTTAGATCTAATATTCCACAGGGATATTATCTGTTTTATTGATGTTTTTAATGAACTGTAAGACATACTCATGTTCTGGACCTACCAATTAGCTTCTTTAAGTGTGGTGGGAACACAGAGTCCACTGACTCTTCTATTTACCTCTGTGTTTTAAAACTCTAAACACCTAATGCCAGAATTTTCTTTCCTGCTGTTTGATTCTTGAGTCTTTGTTCATGCTCCAGGATGCCAACTGAAGTTGTCAGTAAAATTAAACCAAACTGAGAGAATGAGAACAGATTTATCTGCCATTTTTTCTGGTTCTTTGGACTGCACATCAAATCTGGGAATGATCACTCTGGCCTTGGTCAACCTACCTGTGAGGTTCATGACAATCTTACTAGAAATATGAGTGTCAATGATGTCAAATTCACAATGTAACCATGTTTTATAACCACAGTTCCTAACAGGATGACGGCTTTGGGGCAAGGCCTGATAAGGATGTAGTATTTGCTTCTTTTGCAGCATTGTTGATGCATGGAAAAAACATCCATGCACACCTTGGTGACTCCAGAGAAGATGGCCAAAATACTTAACTAGCTTTTAAGGTGTTGGGGATGGCAGGCGTGAGGGACAGTGTTTCATGTAACCAAGGCATGCCTCTGCCTCACTTAGTTCATGAGGATGAAACTGAATGCCTTTTTCCCCTTGCTTCTGTATTATTGCTTATGCACATGCACATGTGAGCACATGCATAAAAAGAGTAGGGCTGATGTTGAGGAATATTCCTTGATTATTCTTCACTTTATTTACTGGGGTCCAGAATTTCAGTTAACCCAAAACTAGGCAATTCTAGGTGGTCAAGGATTTCCTGTCTCTGCCTTCCAAGCTCTGTAATTGCACATGGCCAGTATGTTCCCTCTTCCCCTTGATGTGGACTTGAGGAATCTGAGCTCCAGTCTTCACACTTGCACAGTAAATAATTCAACATACTTTGAACCATCTCACCAGTCTAACACTGAACATGTGTATTTTCTGGCTCTACCTCCTGAGTAGAATAGAATAAGGACTTACACTATTAGGTCCAATTTACTGGAAACTGAAGATTGAGCAAGGACAGCATGAAAACTAGACATACAGTCTATAAACTGAGTAACAACCCTCAATGCTCCTTAGATGTGTTAATCTTTTCTTACACTATTCTTCTTATGTTCTCAATATTTGTAAGTACAATTTATCAAAAAATGTGATGTCTAATTTTTGGACCATCTACAAAAGTATCATTTATTGTCTACTTCTTCATCCTTGAAGCCTGCTCCTCAATTCTTTCACCTGTTCAGACATTACTCTGTACAATAACCATTCTGTCTCTCTCTCTTTACCATATCACATCATACATTTGTTCACCATAATAGTGCCTGTCTGCCTGGTGCCACAAGTTGGCCCGTTTTTGTAGTGGGTAGCCATTCCAGCTTTGATCTGGAAGTTCCAACCCCCATTGAGGCTTCGGTAACTGTCATGCCTACAAGGCGGGGCTAAGAGAGGACCCTGAGGACTGAAGATCCAGATGGGTCAACTCTCTCTGTTTCTGGACCCTGGATGGTGGAGGTTGACAGAGCAGAGCTCCATAGAACACCACTGGACTGGGATACACCTTCCCCAGACCCTGCGACCTACCTATCCCTTCATTTGTAAGTAACGCCACTAATACCACTAATAAACTTTCCTTTTAACTACGTGGAGTGGCCTTAATAATTTCACCAATACGTGTTTTTTCCTTAGAACCCAGGGCAGACTGCCCCGGGCCTGCATGTGGGTTCCCTTGTTCCTCCTAGTCTGTCATAGTGATGGGCAGGACTATGGTTTCTCTTCGGAGCCTCATTCATGAATTTCCTGTTCCTACTTTTTTTTTTTTTAAAGATTTATTTATTTATTTATTATTATGTATACAGCATGTATGACTACAGGCCAGAAGAGGGCACTGGATCTTATTACAGATGGTTGTGAGTCACCATGTGGTTGCAGGGAATTGAACTCAGGACCTCTGGAAGAGCAGCCAGTGCTCTTAACCCCTGAGCCATCTCTCCAGCCCCCCTGTTCCTACTTTTAAACTAGAAGTATAGCACCATTTCTGAATTATACAATTTAAATATCCATGTTTTAAAAGCATTATACACATGCATATGTATACATATATATGCTTTCTTAAATTAGGTTCAAAATCTGTTAGCTAGAATTTTAAAATTCAAAGTATTAAAAGTAAATTGTTTATCCAGGCCAGCAATGCCTCCCCAATGAGGTATAGACAATTGAAAACAATATGATACATGAATAACCCTCCTTTGAATTTTATTGCTCAGGTGTGTCCAATCAATTTGTAAAACGCTATAGTGTATTACTGTTGCCCTTGATAGTCCTTGAAAGCTAGAAGATGCATGTCTAATCTTGACAAAACAATTAATTTTGGACATAGGGCACAAAGAACCCAACAGAGATCTGCTGTGGGATGTTCTGTATGACAAATATGTTAATAAAGCACTGATTGGCCAGTAGCCAGACAGGTTAGAGGTACAGAGAGAGGTATTGAGGGAACAGGAAGGTGGAGAGGAGACTGGCTGGAGCCGCCGCGAGGAGAAGCAAGATGTAAAGTACCGGTAAGCCACGAGCCACGTGGCAAAGTAGAGATTAATAGAAATGGGCTAAATATAAGAGTAAGAGCTAGACAATGATAGACCTGAGCTAATGGCCAAGCAGTTTAAATAATGTAAGCGTCTGTGTGCTTATTTTATGAATGGGTTCGGTCAGGGAACCAGGGACTGGCGGGACTTGGGAGCTGGAGAGAAGCTCTCCAGCAACAGAGATCTCAAAGTCTCTTCCCTGAGGACTAGCTTCCATGTAACAGCACTACCCAGCTATGATTTTTATGAACCACAACAATTATCAGTGTGGCACAGTAGGCCTAAGGAAAAAAAAAAATGGGATGCATACCTTCATGGAAATCAACAGCTCTCTATTGGTTCTTCGGGGCTGCTCACAAACAAGGAAATCATTCCGGGTACTGGAAACCTAGCAAAATATCAAGGTCTACTGAAGCTATTGATCTGGGAAGGGAATCTACAACCACCAATTTGCTAAGTCACCCTAACTCCAATCTACATTCTTTAGGATCTTTCCTTGTACCCACAGTAAGTATAGTTCTCAACCCTCATGAAGGAAACTTTTCTTTGCAACAGATGGAGACGATTACAGAAAACCACAACTGATCAAAATACAACAGTATAGATCCAATCCGAAAGGACACACCTACAACAGAAGTCCCACACATAAGGCTCGGGACTAATTGCAGAAGAAGGCACAGAAAAGATTGTAAGAGCCAGAACTGGAATTTAGCTGTGAGAGTCTGTCTGCTGGAAATGTCAGAAAGTGACAGGGCTCCATAACATGACCTGAGAGAGGAAACAGCAATAGTTATGCTAATGTGCAAGGGGAAAGTTCATGAACTCTCAAGTCTGGACAAAGTACTAAAGAATGTTGAAAGCTGTGAGAGACAACACCAATTTTTTATTGAATACCAAATGGTCAGCCCTGAAAATATATGCATATAAGCAATATTATATAGACATTGTAGATCATATTGATGTATTTAAAAATTATATATGTATATATTTTATATTTTGTATATATAACAACAATATAATCTGAAAAGTGTTTTTAAAAAGTTAATGTTATATTCATAAGCACGCTGATAGAAGTCATTTTGTAATAAAACAAAACAGACACTTTTACCTTTATTCACTTCAAACCATTAATTCATCTCCTTCGATTAAGTATGGGACAGCTTAGATGTCAAAAGAATTGTCTTTATCGGACCTTTCTCTAGTCCTCATTGGCTATGTCTCATGCAAGATACCCATATTATCTTGACTTCATTAATCTTGTGTATGTTGAATTATGAAATACATATTTTCTAAGGATTTCAAATGAACTGTGAAATACAGAATCCATCATTAATTTACAATCACTTTGATGCAAAATTCTCATATTTATCTCCCTCTTCCACTATTGTCATCCCCCCACTTTATTATGTATCTCTAGTGTAGAGTACAAATCAGCAATTATTAGGAAAACATAATTGCAAACATATTTTTCCTCTTTTTCAACCACTACCTGTTTATGTTTGTCTTGATTGTACTTCCCCAGGTGAAGCAGCAAGGGAAGTTGAATGTTACCATAAGTTAGAAACCAAACAATTGCTCAACATAATTCCAGAGAGAATGATTCTGAAACTCAAGAATTTCTGTTATACTGTACTTTGAATTGAATCACCCCAAGTAGTCTTAGCAGATATCCAGAAAGCCACCCCTCCATCCATTTTTCACATCAGTGAATTTAATACTTTTCTCCTACCAAACCCAATTTGTTCTCAATTCCTCCTTTTCATTCCATTTTCATTTATTATATTGCAAATTATAATATCCCTAGATTAACAGCCACATAAAAGAAAGAATAGCTGCCATTTATCCCATTTGTGATTTGCAGGTCTATAATAGTTTCTGCTGCAGAGCAGGCTCATAAGTTAGCAATCTTGAAATCCTATTTTATTGCAACCTACTTTAAAATGGACTTCTGGTTGTAAGTGAATACCTAAAACATCTTTTCAAAGATAGTGTCTCACACTTTAGCCAGCCTGTCCTGGAACACAAAAGTAGCTTTCTGACAAAGACTGCCAAAAGCTGGGACTACAGGTATTTAACAGAATTCCAGGTATAAATAAAATTTAATATAGAGAATTTTTTTCTCCATTCCAAACATTCCAAAACAAATTTTGAATACTATGGCTCTAATTTGGTTATTATAATAAAAATGTAAGTATATTAAAACAGTTATATTAACTGTTGTTGGAAGAATTTCCATTTGAAGACTAGTAAATTACCTAAAGCAGTCTTTAGTCTGGATACTGATATCCAGAAAAGAATATTTTAGAAACATTTTCATGCCAGATTAAATTCTTGATTTTGTGTGTTTAAGAGTATAGTCTGTCAGAATGTGGTCTGTATGTATCACTTGGTATTTAATTACTATTTATCTTCAACAGTAAATAAACCTTAAGTTCTTGTTTTCTTCATCAGTGGAAGTTTCTTTTTCCTAGATCTGACAAGTTAGCCCTGAAGATGAACCATCACACCTCATTTTTCCTTGTTTGAGAATCACGTTTCAGGATAGTTTAAGTGTATAAAGAATACATATCAATAATAAATTCAAGTACAAAATACTTTCCACACAGTCTTTACAGAAGCCTACTTCTATGGTTTAATGGGAAGAAATGCAAACAGGAAGAGGTAAGAGAAGGGAAGAGGCGAGAAACCTAGGTGTGGACAGACAAGGGAAGGCACACATGCTCAGCTTTCGGTACAGTCGCGAAGTTTTGCTTCACAGTCTCCATCTATGCTATCCCTGGAATATGTGAGCCTTAAAGCACATTTTAGAAGTTTTTCTGTCTTTCCCTAGACACAGAATTAAGGGCCAGCACAATTTCATATTACACAAAACTGCCAGCCAGGGCTCCCCATTCTTCTGTTAATGTCCTTTCCCTTTTCAGTGTCTTGCATTTCCTGCTCATTCCTTCTCTCCAGACACCCTCACTGTCCTTATTATTGATTCACACTTTATATTCAAAGTAGGAATTCTTCCATTTTCTTACAAAAATGTGTTTTTCTCAATAACCTTAAGCCTTATACTGAGATAGAGCCTTAGAGCAAAATTATTCTAATTACTTTCTTAAAGCCTCAGGAAATTGAAAATAAAAAGATGAAAAATTTAAGTCCTTCTCATCTACACAACACATTCAGTTTCTTGATCAAGAAAGGGAATTCTTTTTTGTTTGCCTAAGAAGTTATCACATAATCAAGGATCATGTAGAAAATATAGACTCATAACAAAAAATATATTTCCACTTCTTGAAACAAGTTTTAAAAAAGGGTAAAAAATAGAGATACTATGCAATAGCAGTACAGAGCCTGCCTTATCAGTTATAACAATCAGCCTCCATAGAAGCAATTAGGATATATAAAATGAGATTGCCTGCGCTTTTGCTCACAAGGAGAGCCTTCTGTGTTTCTTCCCCCACTCTTTGAGAAGCATGGTCTTTGAGCCTGTGTTGGTACTTCAGTGCACAACATTCTGCAACATAGAATATGCTCTCCTCATTCTGAGGTGTGCTTCTGGAAGTCAGTGAATTTCTCTACCCCGGAGTAGCATGATTTGCATTTTAATAAATTGTTGACACTCTGATATTTAGAATTTGTTCATTCATCTTATAAAAACTACTGCAAATAGAACTCTATCCTCTACAGTGCTTTGTAAGGAATGGCTGGATTAATCCTATAAATGAATTAATAAAATGTGCATTTCAAAAATTAGCAGAGATGGACACAGTAGCACATGTTTGTAACCCACTCAATTTGCAGACTAAGGTATGAGTATTGCAAATAATCCAGTATCAACTACTGAGTGATTCCCAGACAACACTGGTCTATAGAGGGATTTCCAGTGTTAATACATAGCTGTATGATGTAGGTTGAGAAATAACACTATAAAAAAGATGTACACAAGTTATATTTAAGCTATAACATTTCAGGCCCCTGGTATGTACTCATAATGAATTCAACAAAAAAGAAGCATGTAATGGGGGGCAACTAACAGTGTAGAGAGCAATCATCATCTGCACTATCAGTTAAATGTCGTGAAATAGTAGATTCAGTTGTAAAGATAGAATTTGCAAAACACTAAAGGGGGGATGATATTTGAAGAGTATTGAAAAATTAGTTGAAGCCAATATTGTCTTTGTAGGAGGGAAAAAACCCTCTTTTTTCTATCAGAGGATGCCTGTTCATCTATGCGCTACCAAATTTTGTCAACTTGACACAAGCTAGAGTTATCTGAACAGAGGGAACCACAATTGAGAAATATCCTCCATAACATCTGGCTGTAGAGTAATTTACTAATTAGTGATTGATAGAGGAGACACAACCTATGGTAGATGGTGCCACTTTTGGGCTGACGGTCATGGGTTCTATAAGAAAGCAGGCTGAGCAAGCCATGAGAAGTAAGCCAGTAGGCAGTACTCCTCCATGACCTCTGCATCAGCTCTTGCCTCTGATTCCCTGCCCTGTTTGAGTTCCTGTCCTGACCTCAGCTTCAATGATGAGCTGTGATACAGAAGTGCAAATCAAATAAATCTTTCCTCCCCCAGTGGCTGCGGTCCTGGTGCTTCATCACAGCAATGGTAATGCTAGCTAGAACAACCGAGGAATGCTCCAGTAAAATCACCAATGTTGACCTATCTCCAGGGACTTTGTAATACCACCTAGGTGGAATCCTTCCATTCC
This sequence comes from Peromyscus aztecus, assembly GCA_902168405.1. Taxonomy (NCBI): domain Eukaryota; kingdom Metazoa; phylum Chordata; class Mammalia; order Rodentia; family Cricetidae; genus Peromyscus; species Peromyscus aztecus. Next base: position 33,257 of record CABHPQ010163755.1, on the reverse strand, counting down.
CTTAAACTCAATTTTTTTCACAACACAAATTTTTACTCTGAGTAATAAAGACTAAAATAATTTGAGAGAGGCCTAATTAAAAACCCACTTCAATGAAAAAATATATAACTCAAAAAATAGGCACCAAATTGAGATCCAATATAAACAGAACCATTTTATCACATTTGTCTCAAACCCAAAACAAAATACCTAAGGAAACACAGACATATAACTAGGCAGAAAATTAAATGCCAATGTGTAAGATTATTTCAATATTATGATACCACAGACCATCTCAGCAGAAGACCAATAGAAAAACAGAGGAGTAGAATGATCTTATAAACAAAATGTGTGATAGACTCACATCTACCAGCATTGTATCATATGACAGCTCAATAGTATTAATTCTTTTTAATTTTATATGTGAATCATAGTAGAAAACACTCTATATGTTAGTCAAAAGGAATGTTAATATATTTTATAAAACAAAATTGTATAAAATACATTTTCTAAGACACAATGTGCTGAAACTGAACTAAATATGATTACTCTCTCCCTTACCATTTTTCTTTTCTTTTTTTAAATTTATTTTCCCTCATCAATTGCAATCCTACCCTGGTTTCCTCTCCCTCCTTTGCTCCCAACCTCACCCCATCCCCTCTCCCTCATATCCACTCCTCCTCTTTTCCCTTCAGAAAAGGGCAGGCCTCCCATGGATATCATCCATACATGGCATGTAAAGTTATAATAAAACTAGGCATAACCCCTCATATTGAGGCTGGTCAAGGCAACCCAGTAGGAAGAAAAGGATCCCAAAAGTAGGTAAAAGAGTCAGAGCCACCCCCTACTCTCATTGTTAGAAGTCCCACAGGAACACCAACTTACACAACCATAAATACATGCAGAGGACCTAGATCAGACCCATACAGGCCCCATGATTGCCAATTCATTCTCTGTGAGCCTCTACGATCCCTAGTTAGTTGATCTGTGGGCTGGGTTCTTGAGGTATCTTGACCAGTCTGGCTCCTACAGTCCTTCCTCCCTCTCCTCTGCAGGATACACTGAGCTCTGCCTAATGTTTGGCTGTGAGTCTCTGCATCTGCTCCCATCAGTTGCTGGAGGAAGCCTCTCTGATGACAATTAAGCTAGGTTCTGGACTAAGAGAATAGCAAAGTGTCATTAGGAATCATTTCATTGACATTTTTTTCTGATTATGATTTGTTCTTCCTTGGTCTCTGAGATATCCAGAATCTGGTTCCTGGCACTCCAGGCAGTGTCTGGCATGGGCACCCTTTCGTGGCATGGTTCTTAATTTGGACCAGTTATTGGCAGGCTACTCCCCCAAGTTCTGTGCCACCTTTAGCCCAACACATATTGCAGGCAGGACTAATTACCAGACCACAGTTTGTGGCTGACTTGTTGCCCCAATTCCTCCACTGGAGTCTTGCCTGGTTACAGGAGATGGCCACTTCAGGTTCTGTATCCCCTATTACTAGGGGCCTTCCCTTCATGGACTCCTAGGAGTTTCCATTACACTAGGTTTTTACCTTGCTTCTGAAATGCCCCCAATTCCAGTTGTTTTTCCAAGTACTTTTTCCCTCCATCCAACCTTACCTAATCAATCCTATTCCCATCCCCACTTGTCCCCAGTCTACCCAAGAAATCTTTTCTATTTCCCCTTCCCAAGGAGAACCATGCATTACCCCTTGGGCCTTCCTTGTTACTTAACGTCTAGGGGTCTGGGGGTGGTAGCATGATTATCCTTTACTTAACAGTTGATATCCACTTATAAGTTTGTCTTTTGGGGTCTGAGTTACTTCATTCAGAATGACTTTTTTCTAGTTCTATCCATTTGCTTCGTCCAGCCTTGATATGAGGGTTTGGGCCTTATCTTAGTGCATATTGCTATGTTGTCTTCAGTTGATATACCGGGAGCCCTGCTATTTTCTGAAAGGGAAAGGCACTGAGGGGAGGTAGGTGGGGGACTGGGATGAGTGGAGGGAAGCCTGGCTATGGTCAGAATGCATTTTCTAAGAGAAGAATAAATAAAAAGAAAATATAATAAAAAACAATCTGCTTATCAATACATCATAAAATCTTCAAGATAATAAGTTTACAATAACTGGTTATTGATTAATATTTTCAATTCATTTAGTACCTCATACATATAAGGCAAGTGCTCTTCACCAATGTGTCAACCTTTCTGAAATAATTTATTTTCCCCAGAAAGAAATTATCATCTTGAAATCAAATTTTAAAAGCATGATTGATGAATGAGAAAACAAAAAAAATTATTTTACAGATGTAGAAACAATGCTGTCCAATTAGTGTTTGTAGAGCAAACTAATAAGTTCTTATAGAAAGCAAAATTGATTGCTATTGAGACATGTAACAAATCAAGACTCAAACCAAATAGCTATACTTCAGATAATTACTAATATTCACAATCTGTGGTGTTAGAAGATTAACTGTTTTATGAATAAACCCATAATTAAAAACGTGAACTTTGAAGTCTGAGATGGTAATTATAAAACAAATTGAAGACAAGTACAAAATAAAGGGCAGAGGCAGGCAGAAAATTAAAATCTCTAACAAGCTAAATCAATTTTTATTCTTACATATTTACCATGAACACAGGCTCAACAAGTATGTAAAGCGAAAACTAATAACTTCTGGAATCTAGATTTAAATATAATATCCATCCAAAATTAGAGTTGTTGCCTTTCCACATGCACTTCTGTCAGAGGAGGGTACTGTGGTATGCTTGATTCCGTCTGTCCTAATGACTCACATTTTGGAAACCATCTCTGTTTAAAGCTTCCAGAAAGGGGCGTGCGACAAATTAGGCAGCAAGTGAGCATCTCATTAGCTCCTAGCAAATGTCAAACTCATTTACACATTCAGAGAGTTAATGATGTGTTTCCAGATATGTTCTTATAAATTACTGTTTTCTACCTAACTTTAGAACACCTAAAGAGTCATGTTTTTTTTTTATTTTCTAAATTACAAAAATTAAACTTTTTAATAATTTAAGTAATCCCCACCTTGGGAAATCTGTGGGAACTGTTCCATTAAACTGTGTTCTGTACTTTTGGATAGATTAAAAATAATACTTGATATATAATATTATATATAGCATATTATATAATGCAATATATTTACTGTTTTTATCATAACTGAATATATATGAATGGTGTATGACTATGTATGCTTACCTCTTAGATGTAGAGTTCATGCATTCAAAAGCATGTGAGGAGCTACGTAAAAACTGGCAAATGAATTATTTTTATATAATCTATATTTCATAATCTCTAACTAGATAAAAATGAGTAGTTTTCCTTTGTCATAATTACTCTATTTACCAAAAGAAATGTACAACTACTCCTTATTTTTTCCTAAAAAATTTACTAAAATGAGAGAGTAAACTGATGGAAACAAATGATAATATGTTACATAAGATTTCGTTTATCTGGTACAGACGGAATAATTTAAAGATCCAAAGAATCTTAGTGAGGAAGCTTAACTCTGTTTTTTTTTTCTTTTTAGAAATGTTTCCATTCTTTTTCTTCTTTCAGCATACACATTTATGGATCCTCCAACAACATAATTGATACCATCCTTCTATAAACACCATGTACAGATACGTTTTATATCAATTAATTCTTTGTTTCTGTCACATATGATTGATGAATCTAAGAAATGTTTCTCTGAGAAGATAAATAAGACTGGGAAAACTATGGCCCATTTAACCAAAAAAAAAAGCAAGAGATGATCAAAAACAACAGAAATGGAGATGACATTATAAGGAAACATTGCAACAGATATCGAGGAATTTCACAATATTTTTATGAAATTCTGCTAAAATTCACACTTGATTGAGTTAGAAGAAAAGAAATAGAAGAATTTCTAGATGAATCTGCATCTGAACCACCAAAGGGGCGAAAAACAACTTAAACAGACTCATAGAATTTCAGGAAAATGAAAGTGCAATAAATAGCACTCTGACAGAATGATAGGAAAAAAGAAACAAACAAAATACCAATGTACAGCTATATTTACACCAGAAATCTGCAGGACTTTCAAAGAGCTGCAAACAATACTTCTTAAGTTATGTTTTTAAAAAATCAGGAGCATTCTAAGTTCATTCTACAAAGCTAGTATTAGTCTACTATCAAAATCAGGTAAAGATCAAATAAATACAAGAAACCTATAGGCCAATATCCCTCAAGAGCATGCATGCAAAAAGTCTTAGTGGAGTACTTGCAAACTGAATAAAAGAAATATCAAAAAGATATTTCACTATGAATAGTGTCATTTTTCCTAGAGATGCAGGAATGGTGCATGTATAATCTGATAAATTCAATAAATCATATAAATAGATTTAAAGACAAAAATCATGTGATCATCTCAATAGATGGATAAAATGTCTTTGATTAAGTCCAACATGCCTTCATAATAAATAACCTAGAGGGAATATGACTAGAGGGAACATATCTCAACATAATAGATACTATATATTACAAACACACAGACAAAATGAACGTAAATGGAGAAAAATTCAAAGAAATCCCATTAAAAAAAAGAATGAGACAGGGTTATTGATTATCCCTGACTTAATATTTAGAGCAATAAGACAATAGAAGGAGATTAAAAGAATAAAATGTGAAACTAATGAATCTAATTATCCCTATTTGGGGATATTATACATAAGAACTGAAAAATTATACCAGGAGACTTCTAGAAATGATCAACCCTTTTAAAAAACAGCAGGATACAAAAATTGAATTATGAATTGAATAGCTATCAATAGCTATTCTATATACCAATAACAATACTGTTAATAAAAAGATCATGGAAATATTTTCATTCACAATATCCTAAAAAGGAATAATCAATGACATAAACAATCTCTACAAGGAGATTGATAAATCTCTGAAGAAGGATAGAGAGAATGATAAAAAGACTTCTGATCCGTATCAACTGGTAGAATTGATATTATGAAAATGATCATCCCATGTAAAAGAACACAGAGGTTCATTGAAATTCCAGGCAAAATTCCTATGTTTGATCACTTTGTAATTGAATACTACCCACAGATATAGATGGATTTGTACCATCTTAACTGTTATGAGTACCCATTTCTCCTTTTTGCATTCCTCTCTTATATGAAGCTACATCTTAACTGACTTTGAAAGTTTAAACTGTATTCACTTTTCCACTAACAACTCACCCACAGCCAATTGTTGGTATTCAACTATGCATGTCCAAGAGTGGGAGCAGGACTCTCAGGAAGATAATAAGTGTGGAATATGCCTTTGAGCTGTTTCAATTATGTTGGATGTGATTGGTTTAATAAAGAAGCTGAGTGGACAACAACTGAGCAGGAAAAAATTAGGGAGCCAAACCAAGAATGCTGGGGGGAAGTAAAGCTGAGTCTGAATTCACAAGCAGAAACAGAGAGAAGCAAGAAGGGCATGTCATACTGAGAAAAGACACCAAGCCATGTGGCAGGACTTGCACAAAAACTATGGATTAATTAAATGTAAGAGTTAGTTAGCAACAAGCCTGAACTATTAACTGAGCATTTATCATTTGTATCAAGTCTCTGTGTGGTTACTTGGGAATGGCTTGTGGGATCAGAAACTTCCATCTACAAATGGTGCCCAAACATTCTGCACCTACATCCACATAAAACCTGAGAAAGCTTGGAAAAGGTTTCTAGACACACTGAAATGAAGCCAGGCATAGCTTCCTTGTCTTGTGTCTCTCATGTCAGCCACAATGTGGTGACATATCTCTCCCAGGCCCTGCTTGTGGACTTTTGCGGCCAGTCTGAGCCCTGCCAGCATGCCATGAGCTAAGCCACTTGACAAATTCCCACAGTTTCTCATGTGGGTCTCAGGACTAAGAGGCATCTTCTGGCAGCTGCCTGTGGGAAGACCCAGCTGCCATATACTACCACAATATACTAGGCTAAGCTACACCGGCAGTGGCTGACATACCAGTTTAAGATTCATCTCATATGATCAAGAAACTTTATAGTAAAAGTAGATCCAGACAGAAAAAAGTCTCTGAATGGGTTACAGTGTATTTAAAATACACATAGGCTTGGGAGGGAAAAGAGAGAGGGTAGAGACAGTCATAGATTAAAAAATAATTTAAAAATAATAAAGTCCTGAAAAAAGAAACAGTGTAATAAAAATATAATAAGCCACATAAAAAATGGGAACTATACAGATAGTCTGTATCCTATATGTTATTGTGTTGTCTTTAGACTTTCTGATTGCTAATTAAAAAAATGATAGCTGCTAAGTCACATCGGATTATGAAAACTGCTGGATTAAACCAACCTTTGCATTTTAAAAATATCTAGACTTCAAAATGGAAATCAAAAGACATGATACATTGGGGAAGCGGTTATGCTTTTATTTCCACAGGAGATGAAAGGCTGTGGATTCATTCAATGTCGATATGGATTAGGTTTGAACGGAGAAGACCCCCTGAAAACCCTGACTACAAACATAAAGAAATAAACCTAAAAGAACTATAAGATATCTGATGTATATTTTAGCTGCTTAAACATAAAACAAAAAAATCATCATTGTGCTGTGGGAATGTTCTGTATGGCAAATGTGTTGCTAATAAACACTGATTGGCCAGTGGCTAGGCAGGAAGTATAGGCGGGACTAACAGAGAGAATAAAAACAGGAAGGCAGAAGGAGTCATGGCCTGCCAGCCGCCGCCAGGACAAGCAGCATGTAAAGATGCTGGTAAGCCACCAGCCATGTGGCAAGGTATAGATTTATAGAAATGGATTGATATAAGCTATAAGGACAGTTAGCAAGAAGCCTGCCACGGCCATACAGTTTGTAAGCAATGTAAGTCTCTGTGTTTACTTGGTTGGGTCTGAGCGGCTGAGGGACTGGCAGGTGAAAGAGATTTATCCTGACCGTGGGCCAGGCAGGAAAACTCTAGCAACATCATTGACTATCTTATATACAATGCACAGTCTTTACTTGTATTAATGCAGATATTTATGCTACCTTTAAAATTTTATGTGTTTTCAGATTGAAGGAACCAGACACCAATAAAAACAGATGAACCAGGTGATGCAGCATCCAGAACAGCTTCAAGGGTGGTGGCTGAGATGATCCAGTCTCACAGACTACTCCAGCGAAGACTTAACCATTATCCTGATTTTCTCAGGATCCATGAAAGATGTCATACCTCCAGACAAGAGGAAGTAATTTTAAGAACATGATGCACACATTCCCAAGAAGCAGGGTGGACAGTTTTTGGTTGTTCATTGAGTTATGGATATTTATCATCATTTAAGCATGGTTGGTTACAAATTCTTATATGTAATGGTCTGGAAAAAAACGCTGAACAAAGTGAATTCGATTTAGGGATCTCATTCTAGAAAAAAAGGGGGTATAGAAATGATAGGATAAAAGATAGATTATTGAGTCTACATTTAAACTAAAAACTGACTATTTGTCTTGGTCTGGATTTTCATTAATTGATAAAAATTTAAATTTATTTTTGCTATACTATATATATGTTTCTACTTTTGTTTGTTATATTGTGTTTATGCAACTCATTTAAAAATACAATGTATAACTGAGAAATACAGATTAATAGTTATCTATAATACTCAAACTTATAGTCAGGTTAGGTATGTTTCCAAGGTTATAAACAGATATATTTAGATAGATAGATGGTGTTCAAACACTTCAAAGTTGTATTAGAATATGGCATTTAAACTGTTACAATACAGAAATATAGGATATAGATATGATAGGATAAAATGATGGATTGTTGAACCTACTTTTAAAGAGCAACTTGTTTAAAATTTTTTACATTGGTATAGATTTTAGTTTATTGATACAAATTTAAAGTTAGCTGTGGTGGTATTGTGTTCCCCAAAATATTGTGTACCTTAATAAACTTATCTGGGGTCAGAGACAGAACAGCCACAATATTAAACATGAGGTTAGGCAGTGGTAGCATACGCCTTTAATCCTAGCATTCCAGAGACAGAAATCCCTCTGGATCTCTGTGAGTTCAAGGCCACATTGGAAACGGCCAGGCGTGGTGACACACGCCTTTAATCTCAGAAAGCCAGCCTTCAATCCCGGGAGTGGCGGTAGAAAGCAGAAAGGTATATAAGGCTTGAGGACCAGAAACTAGAGGCATTTGCCCTGGAGAGGCATTTACCCTGGAGAGGCATTTGCCCTGGAGAGGCATTTGCCCTGGAGAGGCATTTGCCCTGGAGAGGCATTTGCCCTGGAGAAGCATTGGGCTGGTTAAGCATTCAGGCTTCTAGCAGCAGTTCAGCTGAGACTCATTCTGGATGAAGACTCAGAGGCCTCCAGTCTGAGGAAACAAGACCAGCTGAGGATCCGGCGAGGTGAGGTTAGCTGTGGCTCATTCTGTCTCTCTGACCTTCCAGTGTTCGCCCCAATAGCTGGCCTTGGGTTTGATCTTATTAATAAGAACTTTTAAGATTCATGTTACAGTTAGTTTTGTTATACTGTATATATATATTTTTTTTCTACTCTTGTTTATGGTATTATGTTTGTGCAGCTCATTTAAATTGTAGTGGATAATTAAGAAATACAGATTAATAATTAGTCTTCTATTATAGTCAAACTTATAGTCATGTTAAGTTTTCTAGGTATACATAGATATAATTCACTTAGGTAGGTAATCTTCAAACACTTCAAAGACCTACAGAATATGGCATTTAAAATGTTTTAAATACTTAGAATTTCTGAACAGTGAGACATATCTGCTCCTGGCAGCACTGATGTACTTCAGAAAGATGGGTGTCGAAGACGCTCTTTATGGAGTTTATCTTCCTCTTGGCAAAAATAGCCATTTGGGCAAGAAACTGTTCTTGCCTGGACTGCTTGACAAAATGTTATATTGACTAGACATGCACGACCAATAGGAAGGTGACCACTGAACTTTACAAGGTGAGTTGGTCCTTCAGGTTCCTGTTTCGCAGAAGAAATTGCCAAGCATTCTACAGGACACAAGAAGAAGTGACTGAGAGACTCTATGCTTGTGGGCTGAAGATGGCTGCCCCAACATTACAGAGAAACTTTGGATGACTGCCCATGCAGGCAGCTGTCTCTGTCATTCTAGATTTTTGGAAGATGCTTACAATGCTCTTCCTGTTTACTTAGGTAATATTATGTCCTTCTGAGGTCTTTGATGTAGTTGAAGACCAGATAATTATAATTTTCCTTAGTTGTGATAAAAGATAAGTTAGATATGAAACTTTGGATTCACAAATATAGGATAGATAGAATATTTGCTTTAATTTTACAAAATACAAATAGACTAGATATTGTAACTGTAATTCTTGTTTGTTATATGTAATTTTACTATGTTAAAGTTAAAAACTTTCCTTTTTAATTAAACAGAAAAGTGGAAATGCTGTGGAATAATGCTTTTGTACACTGGTTTAATAAAATGCTGATTGGCCATTAAGTAACCAGGCAGGAAGTATAAGTGGGATAAGCAGACAAGGAGAATTCTGGGAAGAGAAAGGCTGAGTCAGGAGACACCAGCCCGCTGTCCAGGGAGCAGCATATAATGGCACACAGGTAAAGCCATGGAACACATGGTGACATAGAGATTAACAGAAATGGGCTTAGTTTAAGTGTAAGAGCTAGTTAGTGGTAGGCCTGAGCTAATGGTCAAGCAGTTTCAATTAATATAAGTTTCTAAGTGACTATTTTATAAGTGGCTGTGGGGTCCGTGTGGCTGGGCAGGACCAAAGAAAACTTCAGTTACATACACAGATATATTTAGATAGATAGATGGTCTTCAAACACTTCAAAGTCATATTAGAATATGACATTTAACCTGTTTTTAATAACATAAGACTTTTCTGGACAGTGAGACATATCTACCCCCGGCATCACCAATTTACTTCAGAGAAGATGATAGGCATTGAAGAACCAAAATGGAGTTTGCTTTCTTTAGGGCAAAGTCTAGCCATTTGGGCAAAAACCTTCTGTTGCCTCAGTTGCTGACAGTATACTTTTCAAACTGGACCAGCAGGATGAAAAGACAGTAACTGGAAACTGGCAGACTTTGCCAAGACAAGATAGGACAGTCCTGTTGTGTGATATTTTGATTGTTTCCTGATAAATAAGATTGCTTGGAGTCAGAAGGTGGACCCAGCCACTAACTGATCATAGAGAGGAGACAGGAGTAGCAAGGCAGTACAGAGAGGATCTTATCCCTTTTGGTCATTGTGAGAGATTGTGACTGCTCCCTGCTTCTTTGGTCATTTGGGTTTTTACCCCAATATCTGACTCCTGATTTTTTATTGATAAGATTAATTGGAATAATGCTTCAAAGTCTTCAAAATTTCCTCCTTAAGAGAAAAGTCTGTCAGATACTCTAGACCTACAAGCCAAAAATGGACATCCCAATGTTGCAGAAGAACTTAGAGTGACTGTCCATGTAGTCATAGGTTCATTATTGGGCAACATTTCACCTTTCTGGGGTCTTTGACAAAGTTGAAGATAAGATAATCATAGTTAAAGTTTTCCTTAGCTGTGATAAAAGGCAAAAGTTTAGACTCACAAAGATAAAATAGATAATAAAATATTTTCTCTAATTTTGCAAAATACAAATAGACTAGATATTGTAACTGTAATTCTTAATTGATAACTGTTTTTGTTGTATATAATTTTACTATGTTAAAGTTAAAACCTTCCTTTTTAATTAGACAAAAAGAGGAAAATGTGGAATATTTCTTCACACTGTATAAATTTATGTTGCTGTGTTTGGTTTAATAAAGAAGCTGATAGCCAATTACTGGGCAGGAAAAGGTTAGGTGGGAGAGCCAAACTGAGAAGCAAGATGGGCATGACATACTGAGAAAAGGCAAGCCATGTAACAAGACATAGATAAAGAGTATGGGATAATTTAATGTAAGAGTTGGCTAGTAACAGGCCTGAGCTATTGGCTAAGCATTTCCAATTGATATTAAGCTTCTGTTTTATTACTTGGGAACAGATTGCAGGATAGAAACATCTGTCAAAGGTAAGAATAATGGAAATATGAAAAACCTGGAGAGGCCATGAGCTATTAAAGAAAGCCTTTGTGGTAGTCAAAGTATGACTTAGAAGTGATTAGTTGGCCCCAATGTACATCCTTGCCATTTGACCTTTACACTGCAAGCTTTTTTTCTCTTTTCTTTCTTTCTTTCTTTCTTTCTTTCTTTCTTTCTTTCTTTCTTTCTCTCTCTCTCTCTCTCTCTCTCTCTCTTCCTTCCTTCCTTCCTTCCTTCCTTCCTTCCTTCTTTCTTTTTGTTCAAAATTTTTAAAGAATTATATTATTATTTGAGAATCTCTACATTTTTCTTTATTTTTGACATTATATTTTAATTAAAATATTTATTGTTTCCTTATTCTTACTCCAAACAATCTCATGTACCTTTTCCCACTTTCTTTCAAATTCATGGCCTATTTATTTTTCGGTTGCTACCTTGAAATCATTTAAAACATATTTTAATAGTTCATCAAGAAATCCATGTAAATAGTTTTGATCATATTCATTCCAATTTCCACAACTTAATTCAAATTCACCCTCCATTCTTTCTTATCCAGCTTTGTAGCCATTTTTTTTAAACCATCAGTACCAATTTGTGCTGTTCAAAATTTCCTGGATATTTGGTCTTCTACCGGAGCATATTTGTATTTCCATGAATTATATTCTTAGAAGAATTTACTCTTTCTTGACACCTGACAATTGCTGACAGATCCTTGACAATGAGTGAGGTTTCATAACTTAGTCTATCATTGACTTACACAGGTCCTATTCATGCTGTTAAAACCAAGGTAATTTCATAAATGAAGCTGAATTGCTCTGTCCACAATACATTGTATCTTGTAGTCACGTTCCTACTCTGACTCTTAAGTTCCCACACCTCTTCTTCAGCAAAATTCCCTGAACCATGGCAAGTGGGAGTTTGATATATATATTCTGTTCAAAATTCTGTATTCTCCTATTCTCTTAACCTTGGGGAGCTGTGGGTCTCTGAACCTTTGATTACTCTTGTAGCTGCAACAGCTTCTCTACTGAGATTTGAGATGTGCATTAATGTATAGCTATAAAAATAAGTTATTTGTATTCAGTTTAATACTATGACCATTTAGCAAAATGGTAGTATTTCTTCCCCACTAAGTCTTTTTAACCTATTGCCTATTTAGATAAATATCTTTTATAGATGTTGGTTGAAAAGTTGAGGAAGGAAATGGCTTTGGCCAGATACTCATTCCAAGGAAGCAACTATTATACCCTGGGGTAAAAGTTGATAAAAGAAATTAAATATAATGTCAAAACAGGGACAAAATATAGGTAATCAAATAAAAATGGAAATAGAATACTTTCAGAATAGAAATGGGATATAATTTAATCATCTCACAGTAATGAAGGGAACATATAGGAATAAATATTAACCGATTTCATTGAAAATCGAACAAATGTATTGGTGAGATTCAGATTCCCATATGTAGGCCTACTATACTGTCTTCCATATCACATACCATTGCCTTCTGGAAAGTTCTCCAAAGTGTTCAATAGCTTCTGAGGCCATATCTAAAGTAGTTATGAAATTTCTCCTGCATCCCGTCATAGATTATTCTGGATTTTTTTTTTTGTTTTTTTTTTTTTGTTTTTTTTTGGTTTGGATTTTTTTGAGGCAGGGTTTCTCTCTGTGACAAAGATCTGATTGTCCTGGAACTATCTTGGTAGACCAGTCTGGACTTCAACCATTGATTGCTCTTGTAGCTGAAATTTAAAGAAGCTATAAATTGTTTTAGGGAAAAAATATTTTTTTCATTGAAGTCCCATTAATTTTTGTAATTGTTTTCACAAAAATTAACTAAAATCATAGTCTATTTGATTCCCTCATTATGATTATTCAAGAAGAACATCACAGTGCATGCCTATGAATGGAGACAGAGAGCTTGACGGTGGTTTTCTTTTATGTACAGATTCTTCTAAATCACTTTAATGCTGTCTAACTGAAGGTCATTTTTTCATCAATAATTTTTGGAATTTATAATACTTTACATCATTCCTCCTTCCCTTAGCTCCCTCCAATCAATCCTATTACCAATGTTCTCTTTTAAATTAACAGTCTCTCTTTTATATATATATATATATATATATATATATATGTATATATATATGTATGTATGTATGTATATATATGTAGTGTGTGTGTGTGTGTGTGTGTGTGTGTGTGTGTCTGATGTGTCTGTCTGTGTCTGTGTGTGTATGTACCAACTGGGGGATAAGATCATTTCTTCCACTCTATGAATTCTCCAGTTGCTTGTTCTTACTTTAGAGTTGAGCACCCATGATCTTTCCTGCCTCCCTGTAAGCATGTCCATTGGTGTCTTCATTACAGTGTCCTCTTTAGACATTAGAGTTGACTAGACTTCGTGGATGTCGCCTTTCAGGAGACACAATCTCACACCAAAGTTCCTGTTTCTTTGGCCAGTACTATCTTAATGGCCCAACTTGAAGTTCTTTAATGCCTTATATTTTTTAATGAAAAACAACTTTCAGAATGTAAAATAATCTGAATATAAATATTTTTATTACCTAAGAATTCTTCTTAAGATTCACTTTAATTTTAAATTATGGGTTTCTGTGTGTGAATATGTGAACGTGTGTGTGATCCTGCAAGCACAGTTCAGAAGAAAGTGTAGGGTACATTCAAGATTGAGTTCCCGGTATTGTGAGCCTCTGTCTGTGTTTGTGGGAGGAGTACTGATCTCTGTTCCTCTACAAGTGCAACATGCAATCTTAGCCACTGAGCAATTTCTCCATCACCTTTGAATAAGAAACCTTAGTAGAACTTTTGAATGTTTTTAGAGTTGTATTTTTCTCTTTTGTTTTAGATAAATGAAAAAAAAGTAGATTGTTCATAGCTATAAAGTCTCATGTTTTTGTATTTTCCCATCCATATTGTTTGGAAAGTAAATTAACCTTAGCCAAGGTTATCTCCTTTTAGTAATAGTTTCATTATAAGAGCAAAGACCAGACAATGCTTATTCTTACCATTATTCTTTATTTCTCCAGAGAAATAGTATCTATAGTACTTTATTATCATTCATAATTATCAGAGGTGAATTATAAATTATGTGTGAAAAATAATTGTTAGCACTTTCCCAGGTTTCCTGGTCTCTGCTGTCTTATCAGTATTCCTAGCACATATTTGCAGTTTTCCCCAAAGTATCAGGGTATGTGCAATGCTTTCTGCTTTGGCCAGAGGAGATAATATCTGAGTGCTGTTTTATGCTCAGGAAACCTTGAAGATTTTATTTTGGTATGGGTAATTGAAGAAAAATTTAATTCTAAATGGCTTCATGACCATATCACTATAAAAAATACACTTTTTAAGGCCAGCAATGGACATTTAATAATACAATTCAATAGCATTCTTTTTTTGTACATAGCTATAAATCATTTTCTGACTCATTCTTCTAATCAAACAATATGTCAGAATCTGACAATTGCCTTTAACACTTGAATTTCTTCCAATCCATCAGGGAACTGATTCTTTAAATTTTCTTTTCCCTTTTTGTTGTTTTCCTTATTTTATGCTCTCAAGTTAGACTACTTACCTTTCCTCTCTTACATTCTGGTCAGCTATAGTTTTTGTTTCATCAATGTAATTATAAGCAACTTAAAAACACTATTCCTTGTGTTTGTATCAAACAATTGAACTAAGTCTATGTTATGAGATAATATTTCTTCAACAACTATTTCTTGAAAGATTCTAAGTACTCTCCTACTCTTCCCTTGGATGCTAGAATTTTGCATAGTTATTTTATGGGATTGATGAGTGTCCACAATTTTATCTTCACCAAAGAAAGAAAGAAAACAAAAGATTACTAAAGTGATGTGTTAGAGTTTTCTGTGTGAGAAATCTGTTCTCCCTGGTTACTCACATTCAGTTCAGCAAGAATACTATCCAAACCTAGAAAGTATTAGATGAGGTTCACTAAATCGTGTTGTGCAATAGGTTTTCATTTTAATATACTCAATGCAGTGTTAAACTCACTTAGAAACATCTTCACAGAGAAAGCACAAATAATGTTTAAAGAAATATATTTACACTCCATGGTTCAGACAAATAGAAATACTGGTTAAATAGATAAATGATAGACAGATGGATGGACATGTAGATAGATACATAGAGAGCTATGACAGATAAATAGATGTTTGATTATGAAATGTTCGTCAAAGATCATGTGTTAGAATATGGTACTCAGCTGTTTGTGACAGTTAAAGTACCTTTTGGAGTTAGAGTTCAAGGACCTTGTCAAACACACTCCAACTTTAGTACTTTCTGTTCTGGAAAACAGAGATATGCATTTAGTCATAAATTTGGATTATACTTATGTATAATACTCTGACATTTAGATTTATAACTTCTTTGGATGTTTGAAAAATAAGTTTAACATTATATATTATCCCAAGGCCTTCCAGTCTTAAGCCATTTAAATGTGATATAACACTAAATATATCAAAGTCTGCCTAGCATATTTTTTTGAAATACATTTTAACAAATGGAAATTGTAAATGCCTGCCTTGGTATGTGACTGAGCATTCACTGGGCATGCCTTGAGGCTGTGTTTAATCCCTATCAGAATAGAAGAAAGAGGGACTAACTGATTAAATATTTAACAAGGAAGAGGAAAGAATCTCTGAAGGAAAACATAACATTTTAAAAGTCTAAAAAATCCAACATTTTGTTTATGTGAGTCTGTCTGTATTTGCAAATAGTCCAATTTCATAACAAGCTCTTGTTGAACAAAACTGTCCAACTGCATTCTGATGAAACCTATTAATCAACTGTAAGTTTCTTGTGTATTTTTCCTTTCACAACTCTCTCTAGAGCATTCTCAAATTGATGATGAAAATAATAACATGAAATTCATCCCACACATATTTGACCACCATATATATTCATGTTTATAATGTGGAGGCATGGTGTTTCAAAAGACAAAAAAGATATTTGGTAAATGATGACATGTCATATAAATACATGCTTTTAAACAGAAAATAATTTGTTGACAGTGGATTAGAAATATTCTCCATAGTGAAGAAAGTCTTTGAAGACTAGAAATTTATGTGTAGTTATATTTTGGGGGGGGAATGGCATAGCACTCCACACGGCAGTATTGGAGACTCAGGGAGCTCATAACACTTACAGGATGTAAGAGACTAAGGAAACTCCTGAGAGTCAAGTAGTCCTTCCCCATGGTAAAGTAAGCTGTGAAGAATGGCTGAGGGAAGAACACAGGGAACATCACTACCAGTAATAAGTTCAGGGAAATATGGTGATCCATCATGACTCACCTCCTGTGGGGGAGTGGGCTATTTGTGGCTGTTGCTCCATTAACCCATGCTACTGTAAGTAATCCCAATAAATCCATTAGCACACTAAGCTAGATGTGGCTGGAACCAGGACTGTGGTCTTCTGTTGTCCAGTCTATCTTAATTGCAGGGAAACAGACCCAGTGGGGAAAGGTATAACAATCACGCCAGAATGAGGAGGAGAGAACAGCAGAGATGGAGGAAGAGTCCTTAGAAACCATGTAGCTAATGCTTTGCCAGAATCAAGAATACAGCATCGATTGGAGAGTATGTGTCACAGAAAAACCCAGGCAGATGAGAAAAAGGGAAGTTCACACATAGACAACAATATTGCCAAGGCACAATGCATGGATTTGGAGGCAAGTGTGATAGAAACCATTGAAATGTTCAAGGAAAAGTGTTAAATATGACCGGAAGTACATTCCAAGGACATAACTTTTTATGCTTGAGAGAGAAAAAGTGAAGTATAAAAAATAATAGGAGAGGTAAAAATGAAACAAACAAACAAACAAAAAAACTACCACAGGTATTTAAATAGCTTGGGATTCATTTCATATCAATAGGTTGGTATCAAAAAGAATTTTGAGGTAAATGTTTTAAGATCAATTAATAAGTATGTCTAGTATTTGGTTTTACAAAGCTGAAGTCAACAATGTTCACTGTACGAATAACAATTCTTTCTCACTTTTTTCTTTAAATAATCTTTGTTAGAACATGTCTTCTCACCACTGGAGAGTATATTTGGATATAATAAGTCTTGTTACTTCCTTATACTAGGAAACTAAATTTCAAATGTCACAAAAGTTGACTGTAATTTATTATATACATTAAAAACTGTTTTCCATGTTTAAGCCTATCTCCTGGCTGGCTGGCATCTGAGTTGAAAATTTGACAGGTAAGGAGAAAAAGGGCATGCTGACTGCTTTATCACATCAGACTCTGCTTCATCTGCCCCATCACGGCATTATAAAATTATTTTATTAGGAAACAATAGTGACGATTCCATCTGACTAGTGGTTTAATCAGTGAATCATTGAGGACAAACCAATAAATTAGATGATGCTTAATTTTATTCATATGATGAACTCAAGTTTGAGACAATTGTTTTTTTCTACCACAAAGTCTTCCTCAGTTGTTGTTACTTGCAAACATGATGCCTTTAATGTTGCCCAAAGGGGAGAGCTTTGGGATCTTCTCCAGAGGCCCAGAACCACCGCTCCCATTGCAACTGACTCTACTGACGGATGCAGCTGAACTTGCGCAGCACCATTAGAGTCAGACGAAAGCCATGAGTGTTATGGCATGCCTTTCTGTATGCTGTGAATATGTGTGGCTCCCTTTGGAAAATTGGTCTATGGCAAGAAAGCTTACGGCCAGGTGGGAAATCCAAGCAGAGACACAGAGAGAAGGGCAGAGTTGAGAAAGATGCAAGTCCACTGCCAAAGGAGCAACAAGATGCCAGTAGACCAGTAACACCACGCCCATGGGGCAACACATAGATGAATAGGAATGGATTAATTTAAGATGAACAAACTAACTAGCAAGAAGCTGAAGTCATAGGCCATACCGTTTGTAATTAATATAAGTCTCTGTGTGATTATTTTATAAGCGGCTGCAGACCATGGGGACAGTCAGGACAGAGAAACTTCTGGTTACACATGAGGCTGTGTTTGTCTTGATGAAACTATCCAGAGGGACAGGACAGTGCTCATACAACCACTCCCCACATTTATTTCCAAGAACAAAACAAAGCTGGCCAAGATTTGTCAGACAAGGAGGCATCTGATTAAGAGGATATGTCAATCCTGTCCCCATTTCCTTAAACCTCTTGAAATTCACTAAACAAACAAAGAATTTTCCTTATCCCATTAGAGAAAGGAAAGAATCATGAAATGCAGAGGATTCTCACAAGTGTTTTCAAATACATAACCTCTCTCTCTCTCTCTCTCTCTCTCTCTCTCTCTCTCTCTCTCCCTCTCTCTCTCTCCTTCCTTGGATATCTAATTTTTACTTTATGATTTAAATGGTAAAGATGGCAGGCCTGGATGGCTTTTACCAAATACTTTATATTTGCATTTTCCTAGATCTTTTTCCTTTTTACCATTTAAAACTTAATTCTTCTATTAAGTGACTCTCTGAAATCATCGGAAGTTTGCCCAAATTTTCATTTGATATTTTCACAATAATTCTAAAATTGAGATTTTCTTACTCGCCTTTCAGAGGACAAAGTGGCTCACAGAAATCATGAAATATATATTTACATGTATAACATGTAATATGTACATAAAACCTGATGAAGTCAGATGATGTTTGTTTCTGACAAGAATATTGCATGTCAGTATTCTGCAAACTTAAATATGATAATAACTTCTCTGATGCAAAAATAATCTGTGTCTTAAAGAGTATGTCTTAACAACTAATATCCACATATTAGCAAAGACATACCACAATTCTCTTGCTGAGTCTGGGATACCTCACCTGGGATGATTTTTCCTGGTTCCATCTATTTACCTGCAAGGTGCATAATGTCATTTTTTAATGGTTGAGTAACAACTTCGTTGTGGAATTGTGCTACAATATTTTTTTCCATTCTTCTGTTGAGGGACATCTAGGTTGTTTCCAATTACTGGCTATTATGAATAGAGTCACAGTGAACATGGTTGAGCAAGTATCTCTGTGGTAGGATGAAGCATGCCTTGTGTATATGCTCAATTGGTATAGCTAGATCTTGGGATATGTCGATTTCTATAATCTTGAGGGAGGAACCACCACACTGATTTCCAAAGTTGTTAGGACAAGTTTGCCCCTCTCACCAGCAATGGATGAGTGTTCATTTGCTCTACATTCTCACCAGCATGAGCTGCCAATTGTGTCATTGATAACTAAACTATAATCCCCCAAAACACAGATATTAGGTATAGAGTAAGAGACTGGGGATGCATATAGATATATCATTAGGAAAGGGAAACCAAATAGATGGTTATGTATGAATATGGGAGGGGCTAGAACCAGAGGATCAAATGGAGAGGGAGAGAGGGGAGGGAATAAGGGGAAAGAGTCCTAAATTAAGGGTGATTTTAAGGGTAGTATGGAAACAATACAGCAGAAATATTCTAAAATACATAAATATCTGAAAGTAAGTGATCTAAATGAAATTGCCAAAAAAAAAAAGGGAAAACAGAGTTCTAACTGGTCATGTATTGTCACCAAATGAAGTTTTCAGTAGCAAGATTGGGTTATATCTAATTGAGTTGTTGGCCCAAGGGGCCCCATTGCTGAAGACACCTACACAACTCATTGAACATGAAGAAGTCAAGTTGGTGCCTATGTAGAATCTTCATTCCTATGTTCTAGAGTCTTTGGTACAGGAATGTACTCTTCACACTACCAAACTGTGGTAGTTTGAATGTAATTGGCCCCATAAACTCATAGGGAATAACACTATTAGAAGGTGTAGTTTTGTTGGAGTAGGTATGGCCTTGTTGGAGGAAGTGTGCCACTGTGGGGGTGAACTTTGATGTTTCATACATGTTCAAGATACCACCTGGTGAGACACACCAATGGCAGGAATGGTATATAACCTTGACCACTGAGATATTACTCCAGCCCCTAAAGCAGGTTAAAAAAAATTGGAGTCTTTAGATATGGCTCAGTGGTTGGGAGCACTTGCTGCTCTCTCAGGAGACCTGAGTTCAGTTCTGAGCACCCTCATGTCTGCTTACAGCTGTTAGTAACACCAGTTCCAGGGGATCCGGTGCCTTCCTCTGGCCTTTATGGGCATGCACATGGTGCACAGGTATACATATACATGGCAAAACACTCATACTCACAAAAAGAAAAATAAATATTCAAACCTCAAAAACAAAAAAGAGTATGTCTTATTTATTTAATAAGTGTAGAGACTCAAAGTGGATTATTGTTTTATTATGTACGTTACTTACACAAAGTAAATATAAATAAATGTATTTCTTTTCTTACCCACTAAAATTGCTTTCAACAGTTCCCTTTCTGTCTTTGATGTAGTTCCCTCTAAATAGAATCCAAGGAAAGGAATCTCTTCTTACATCTTGACAAATAAGTGATAACTGAGCTGCAGTTTCATTTTAGACTCAGAAAGAAGGAAGTAGAAATGAATTCTGGCTTGATTGAGCATTTGGGAGTTCTCCTAAAATAAGAAAACACAAAGAAAGATCTTTCAGAAAGATTATCTGTATCTGCTGTTTCTTTTATATCTCTTTAATATATTATTTGTAAAAGAGTTATAAGCATTTACTTTTAAAAGCCTGATTAATGGCCAAGCTGAGAGGAAAAAAAAGAGAGAAAAATACATCTATTATATATTCTTTGTTCACGAGAACGCAATGTTCTGATCTGAAATACTCACCACCCACTCATGCATGTCACTAGGAAGAAAACGTCTGCTGTACTGCTAGAGAAATACTTGTCCTGAAAACCAACAATCTGATTTTTTTAGTAGTCCTAGACAAAGCAAAGTATCATTTATATCCCATTTGACCAAGTGAGGTTTACTTTTCTTTAAGTCTCTATCTTATTTAAACATACGAATCTAAAAACTTTGAAATGTTTCTGTTTGACATTCCCTAGGATACCTGTAAAAAGATGTTATTTAATATCTTTTATCAACACAAATTATTTTTCTTGTAAGGAATGTAAATTGTCTTGTATGAATAGAACTGGAGAAGATTATGGTATGGGAGACAGACTTAGACTTATTGTCACAGTTCTACATAATACATATCACTTGTCTACTTAGCAGCCAAGTATGCTTAGTTGGAGGGAACCCTTTATTATCAATAAAAGTTTCATTTATAAAATATATACATTCAAATATATATACATATATGTGTATGCCTATGAATATATATGTATGTATTTATATATATAAGATTTAGAATGAGGGAAAATGATAATTTTACAGTTGCTTTGCCAATTATAAAAATTTGATATTATCAAAAATTTTCAAGAGTGTAAAGCACATAATTTTTGATACTTTATAAACTACTTTTGGATACTGAATTAGCACTTTGTGTGATAAATCAGTAGTATACCGAATGCTACTTCACTGATATGCTTCAGGGGAAGAACTTGCACATGGGTATCATCCAGTTGCACACAATGAAGTATGATACATAATCTAGCATTATACATTAACTTATAATTTGGGAAATTGAAGTTGTCAGTCCCTGAGAAAATAATTAAATCCCAGAGTTCCACAGAATGATAACTGAAATTCATCTCCCCATAAAATACACATGTGGGAGGACAAAGAAAAGGCTGTTTGGTTGTTGTCATGTCCTAGAAAGTCTAGTCCCGGGAAGGGCACGGTGTGATATACAAGGAGCAACACAGTTAATGATGTGCTTGGAAATTCTATCTAGGTCACAATTACAAAAAAAAAAAAGAGCACATTCCGCCAAATGCTCTGAGAGAGTGAAAATATTAAAAATAATTTTGAAAACAAAATAAACTCCTTTGACAGTGTTTTGTAATTAAAGTTCAATGTACTTTCAAACACAAGAAGTTATGTTATTAAGCTGTATTTCAAACGACTGTTTTTTTTTTTTTCAAAAACCAAAGCTGTTCATATTAATTCAAAACCTCCAGCAATCGCTTCTATTTCAGATACATGGACAGAATCAGATGTACAGGTGAATTCGTTATAACTTGTTTGCTTTACAAATGTTAGTAAGTACACCGGCAGAAGAATATGTAGGGTTGACTCAGCTTTCAGCACTTGTCACAACTTACATCACTAGTATGTAAATAACTATATTGTATCTTGCCACAGTAACATAAACTTTGCTGTATAAATAAATGAATGAAAAAAATAAGATCAACAAAAATAGATTTTTCCTTAATGTGTTGGTTGTTTTAAACATTGGCAATATCTAAACGGAATCAAACATCATTTTTTATGTTGAATAGTCCTTTTCTAAAGAATATTTGATACTTAAAATTAAATACTCTCAGATGATTCAGGAAGTCATCCAGGAATATAGGGCAATATGCAAGAGTTTAGGCCAATTCCTCATGAAAACTGAGATTTCCTTTAGATGATACCTTGCCATCCACATATTTAGATTTTGAGTTAATACAATAATTAGAAGTAATGACTAAGGAGTAAGAATTAAGTATATGTTCTATTTATAAATCTTCTTCTAATCAAACACTGAAACTTCCATATTGAAAAAGGTTATAAATATGTGTGTGTGTGTGTGTGTGTGTGTGTGTGTGTGTGTGTGTGATAGCAATCATTTTAGACTTGTCTAGTTTACACAGCCACAAGCAAACACACAAACACAAACACAATATACACAAGTGGGCACATTCACACATACACACACACACACACACACATCTCCTTCGAAAGTATAGTGTCGATAAGCTAATACTCCATTTAGAAAATTTCTAATTTTGACATAATAGTTCCCAATATATTCTTTTCTTTTCAAGTGCAGGGACAATTTTATTAGCATTGAAACAAAAATCTCCAGGACAAGCAAATGATAAATCAGAGCAGCTACGCAGAGAGGAAAAATGTAAGAAATATGGGGAAAAGTCATTTATTTGAGTTTAGCCTTTACAGAAGCCTATGATAGAGTAAGAATGCCCAAGAAAGCCCAAAGTCAGAGAACATGCACCTAGGAAAATAGATTTTTAAAAAGCAGGAGAAAAAATGGAAAGTTGCCACAAAGCTAACCTATAGTGGTACGTAGGACTGCTCTGTTTTCCAACATACTCTTCTAAATCAAAGAACTCTATGTACTTCTGTGCTTCTTTTCTTTATATGGCTTCCATTTTCCTTTCAATATATAATATGTGTAATACATTATATATATATATAATATATATATATATATACATATATTACAATTCATGACATTTGTAAATTTGGAAGAAAACTAGAAGGGTTGTGTGGGGAGACACTGAAGGGTGGAAAGGAAAGCAGAAATGATGTAATTTTATTGTGAACTGAAAAAATAAAAGAAATAATCTAAATAAATTCATCTCTAAAGAAAAATTTTAATTAACATTATGAAAATGGCCATCCTAAGAAAAATGATTTATGGAATTAATGCAGTAGCAATCAAAATCCACACAACATTATTCACATTAATAGAAAAACTAAGGCTAAACTCCACATGGAACCATAAGAGACCCTAGACGGTAAAAGCAATTATGAGTACAAAGAACAATGCTGAAGGGACACCATACCAGAAATCAAGCTATATTATTGAGCTATAGTAATAAAAAAAATCATGGTACTGCTACAAAAAGTGACATGTAGAATAAAGAAAGAAAGAAAGAAAGAAAGAAAGAAAGAAAGAAAGAAAGAAAGAAAGAAAGAAAGAAAGAAAGAAAGACCCAAACTATATATAACTGTAGCCCTATGATATTTGACAAACACATTGAAAATACAGACTGCAGAAATGACCATATTTTCAGGGAAAAGTAAATGTCTGTAATAGAAGAAACAAATTAGGCCCATATCTATCACCATGAATGAAATTCAACCCCAAATCAAATATCTCGACATTAGAAAAAAAGTATTTCAAATTGAAGTCATACTGCACCAAGCTTCAATCTAATGATATATTTGCTTTTGAGGAAAAAAAATGGAAACTTGAAGACAGAACATGAACTTTCACATGAAGATGTAAAAAAATGCAAACAAAGTAAGAGAGATGTGTGAAGACCCAGTTAAGTTTATGATGCCATATCCCCAGTATTCCTAGATGATTTTGAGAAACTGGAAAAGGCAAATACAGTTCCACAGTTAGAGAATTCAAAGGGAGTAGGGCCCCACTCAACCTTTTGATATGAGACTTCTGTCTCCAAAAGTATAACAATTACTGACACCCCAAGTCTCTGAAATGTGGCATATTGCTATGGTAACTCTGGTAACCCTGCTCAGTAACTTTGTTACAGAGAATTGTAATTATCCTTCTTTGTTTATAAGTAAAATTTCATAATACTCTAAAAGAAGAAAGAGGAATATAAAATAGAACAAAAAGATGACCTTTCCTACTATTATAATAAATCTTTGTTTTGACTTTGCTTAGAGCCCAGAGCACACTTATTATTTCACAAATACATCATGGGCACTATGTTACCACATGTTAAACATAATTTTCTTTGATTCTTTATTAGACATGGATTTAAGTGATGTATAAAAATTATGTTTATTTCATGGATAGATTTACTTACCACCCTAACATTTCAGTTTTTTTTTTTAAATTAACTCTTTGGATCCTTTATGAAATGTGTTTGGTCATTTATAGTACTTCCTCTAATTATTCCCAGATCTATTATCAACTCTAATATTGGTACCTATAAATTCCTGGCCACGTGGTTTTCTACTGGTCATGATCAACTTACCAGGGGAAACATTCTTAAAACCATCTCTCTGTCTCCTGATATCAATCAGTTACCAATAATTCCTCTGTAAGAGGTAGGACTTCATGCTCAATCTATGTTCCATAGAACTTTGTCCAGTGTGAGCTTGTGGATGCTGTCAAAACCATCGTCATTCCCACTGGTAGGTACCCTGTTGTGTCCCGAACAGTCATCCAGCATCTCTGGCTTACACTCTTTCCACGGCCTCCTCTGCAATGAAATGATCCATATACCTTGGCAGAAAGAGCTATGATTTAAATATACCATTTAAAGATGAACATTCTGCAACTTCAATTCTGTGCATCTTGACCAGGTGTGGTTCTATGTTTTAACAACATCTATTCCAAATAAATAGAAGTTTTTTGATGAGGGCTAAGAGATGGGTTAATTTGTATGTGTAATGATAAGTCATTAGGAGTCAGCTTAATATTTTGTATGCTTGTCCTGATGCAGAGCAGGATGCCACTTCATATTAAAACTAATCTCCTTATCTCTTGCATCCCAAGCCTTGGCCACAATAATAAATAAATTTCCTTGCTGTGGGATGTTCTGTATGGCAAATGTGTTGCTAATAAAACACTGATTGGCCTGTGGCTAGGCAGGAAGTATAGGCGGAACTAACAGAGAGAATAAAATGAACAGGAAGGCGGAGGGAGTCTCTGCCAACTGCCAGCCACCGCCAGAACAAGCAGCATGTAAAGATGGTAAGCCACGAGCCATGTGGCAAGGTATAGATTTATGGAAATGGATTAATTTAAGATATAAGAACAGTTAGCAAGAAGCCTGCCAAGGCCATACAGTTTGTAAGCAAT
The DNA here is from genome assembly GCA_902168405.1 of Peromyscus aztecus. Lineage (NCBI taxonomy): Eukaryota > Metazoa > Chordata > Mammalia > Rodentia > Cricetidae > Peromyscus > Peromyscus aztecus. Next base: position 7,626 of record CABHPQ010163755.1, on the reverse strand, counting down.
ATAAGTCTCTGTGTTTACTTGGTTGGGTCTGAGCGGCCGTGGGACTGGCAGGTGAGAGAGATTTGTCCTGAGTGTGGACCAGGCAGGAAAATTTAAGCTACATTTCCTGGTGTTCTTTTCTCTCCAACTATACATTTCATATTTCTTTTTCCCCCACTTTCTCTTTTGTAATGTGGACCTACACATTGAATTCAGTAATACCTATGCTACAGATTCAATATAATGCTGACTTGAAAATTTTTTATCAAAATAATTTACTTATTACTATTTAATTTAGCCACAGGAAATTTTCTGGAAGTTGGCATATGCAGCTAGATTATTTGCCAACAGATCTCATGAATGCCTTTTAACCAAGTTGCTTCTAAATTCCTGTTTCTTCTTTAACTCTTATGACTACATCCTCTAAGGTCCACATTGATTTTAGCACTATAACCTTCTAAGTTCACATAAAGTAGGCTCTTTAAGATCTGTTTTCAGAATTCAACTGCTTTTCCAGTCCAAAATCCCAAAGTAGTCCACATTCCTTCAAAACTCAATATCTTCAGATTCGTCATAGTAACTGCACTTTTTGTTGCCAAATTGTGCATTAGTTATTTTTCTGTTGCTGTGATAAAATACAATATACAAAAGCAACATATGATAGTAATTTATTTGAACAGTTGTAAAAGATAAGAGACCATCATTGCTCGGAGGCATGGTAGCCAGTAGGAGGCATGGTGGTTGTAGCAGATTTGTGAAAGTTCACATCTTGAATCAGAAAGATGAAACAAACAGAACAAAATGGAAATAGTTTGAGGTTATATAATCTGAAAGTCCACCTCAAGGGACATACTTCCTCAAAAAAACCTGCATCCCCCAAATCTCCCCTAAAAGCAAATTAAATACAGATCAAGTGTTCAAATAACTAGCCCTCTGGGGGTCATTTCTCACTAAAACACAGGGTATGATATAGATTTTCCCTGTCTGTCTGAGCATTCTGCACTCTCTTAACTCTCTTAATCAATACCCGTACAGTCCAAATTACTGTTAGCACTTCTACCTTCTAAGCTCACCCTAATCACAACTTACTGAATATGGAAGCCTCTCTGATGAGGATATAGAGATACATTAATCCAAATGTATGAGGATGAACTGTTAATTCTATTACCTTTTGACCATATAATAGTACTAGGTCTTACTATAAGATCTATGACTTCTCTTAAAATAGATTCTTGGTCTTTTATTGAAGCAAAATGTATTTGTCAGAGTTTCCTAGAGTAAAAGAACTAAAGTAATGAATACACATATTCAGCCTAGCATACAGGCTGTGGTCCAGATATTCCAACAAAGGCTATCTCCCAGTGGAAAGGCCAAGAATTGGGTAATAGTTTAGTTCACAAAGATGAATGTCTCAGCTAGAATTCAATGTATGTTGTAATCCTGATGAAGTGTGTTTATAATGAAGGAATGTCTCAGGACAAACCAGCAAAAGCAAAAAGCTTCCTTTGTTCATATCCATTTAGGTGAGCTGTCACCAGAAGGTATGTTCCAAATTTAGGGTAGATCTTCCCATCTCAGACATTCCAATCAATAAATTGGATTGACTATATAAATTATACATATTATATGACTATATAAATTACTTGTATAGTCAAGTTGACAATCATGATTAGGCACCACACAAGATATGAGTTTCACTTTGTAGAACAGGACTAAATTCAATTAGAAAGCAGTTGGTTACTCCCATGATTTCCATGCCACTATTGCACTGTCGGCATGGCTTGCAGAGTCAGTGCTAATTGTGGCTCTCATGATTCACAGAAGAGTAATGTTGGTTATTATTATTCTTTTCCAGTATGTTGCAGAGGACTTTATCACCATGAATGCCAGTTAATAGCATTTTAATTGCAGATTCTGATAGCTCCATAATCTTTGGCTCATTAATATGGTGTTTTCAGCAATAAGGTCATATCTTCAAGTTCTGGAGGGTGACCAACAACAGTGGCAAAGGCTTGGAATGTTTAGAGACATATGGGACCTCACTAGAAAACAATTCCAATGAAAGTAATTCATTCCTAACGCTAGGCTTTTTGGATGCTAGTTAGGAGTGTCTAGTAAGGTCATTGCTACCACATCATAGGGTAACCATTTTTTTATTCTCTCTCTCTCTCTCTCTCTCTCTCTCTCTCTCTCTCTCTCTCTCTCTCTCGTATGTGTAAAGTTGTAGAATTGTAGGCTTCTAAATAACTTTTTAAAATGTTTTAGTATTACTGCTTGGAAGACCAGTCTCCAGCAGTGCAAGGCTCAAAAGGAAGCCATGGATTTGGTGCATACCATGACATTTTATCTTGAGGGGGTTAGGAAAAAGAGACACTCACACTTTCTCTTGACAATTTCCTTCTTTATTCTCTATTCTTCTGTGGTCTTTCTATGTTATTTTTTACTGCACACTTTTTTTTCTACAACTTATATACCCCCTAAAATATTTTCATGCAATATAGGAATTATAATGTTACATTTTGTTTTTCAGGTGAATGATTGCAATGAATACAAAACAACAGTAAAAAAAAACTGCATGTTTTCCATGTTTTTTACATGATTAAACATTTTACATATTAGAGGTGAAAAACAAATTAACTTAAGAACCCATACATTCATACCCAAGCAACGTGTTATAGATTAACTATGTAGGCAAGCAAGATATTCTTCTCAGCCAGGACTTTCATTGGCAGGCTGCATATTTGCAATTACAAGGAAAGGGCCAATTACCATCCCATACCTTGAGAGGTAATCTTATAAGGAATCTTAAAGGAATCACAAACCTAAACTTTTATATATGAAGAAGAATCATTCAGCTGTCTTTAAATCTGTAGGGTACACACTCACTCATCAATAGATTTTTATATCAGGAGATGGAAGGACAAAATGGATATAAGGAATTGATCATCGCCTTTGGTTATCAACCAACCCTAGCAAGAAAAGTGCATCAGCTAGTAATACTTGGGCTGCTTTGTTCTTGTTCCCTGACTGTAAAGAGTTCCGCATTCAACTAAGTGCCTTTCTAAAACTTTAGGTTGTCTTCTTGGCTTTTTCACCTAAAAGCTATTTGATTTAAAAAAAAAAAAAAAACTCCTAGTCTAACTTTTAGTTATTTTCAAAGCATTTTTTTTAAGCTGTGATGCACTTAAAACCTATGAACACATCTCTCAATATTAAGGTTAAAAGAATTTAAGATAGATGGGCTAAATGGGACTCAATTGTTTTTTGAATCATTAACTTAAGCCACAGTCTATATGGCTACTCAATAAAAGCTCATGTGTCGTGGCAATGTGACATTTCCTTGTTTATATTTTTAATCATCAAAACTCTACTTAAACTAACATTATTAGTGACATTTAAACAGTACATCTTAGAAAGAAATCATCTTCATAATAATCCATAGGTAAAACTGCCCAGTAGAATGGGATATTTCCATGAGATAAACATAGTACATTATAGGCAGTGGGATCTCCCCATACCCATTCATATCATGTCAGATACCAGGGAAAGATGGCAACAGCAAACATGTAAAGGCACAGTCAAAGCAAAAGACATTCCTGCGTCTGTGGTCTCCTGGCTCTGCCTATCTGAGATTTACCCATCAGGGAGTTGCTTCCTGGTAGACTGACATCTTGAACTTCACTTACCACCTGGACATGGTCACTGGCTACCTGCATTTTAATATAGTTCATCCTTCCCTGTCTTCCTTTCTGTAATCAGTATTCCTATTCCCCAAACACAATTTAACTCATCTTGTTCTATCATTTCCTTTAAGCCTTAATGCTACTGTGTTCTATTTCCCCTTCCTTGAATGTCCCTTTCTCATGCCTCTTACTAATTCCTGGCCTCTATGGATATTCAAAATAAAACATATCTATATAAAGGTTCAAATGCAATGTCACAAATGAAATAAAAGATGAAGCTTGTCTTTGGAACTTTGCTTTACCACCTTCAGAATGATTGTTTCTCACTCAAAATATTGTTTCCAGATCTGTTCATTCACCTTTGAATTTCATAATTTCATTTCTCTTAACAGCTAAATAATATCCCATTGTGTGAATGCACCAAATTTTCATTAGCAGTTTTTCAGTTGATGGACATCTTAATTACTTTAATATCCTGGCTATTGTGACTACAATAGGACTGAATGTGGATAAACAGCTATTTTTATAGTGAAATATAGTTGTCTGACTCTATGCTCAAGAGTGGTATAACTACATTTTTGTGACATATCTATTTCACACTACAACTGATTTTCACAGTGAACAGTTAGCATTCCAATATGCCCCTGTATCCAAATGTCCATGCCAGAATCTCTCTCTTTCTCTCTTTCTCTCTCTCTCTCTCTCTCTCTCTCTCTCTCTCTCTCTCTCTCTCTGTATGTGTGTGATTCTGACAGATTACTGTGAAACTATTGAATTATCAAATTGGTTTTATATTGCAATTCCTTGATGGATAAGGATGTGGAACTTAAAAAATAAGTTTCTTGGCCATTTGATTGATCCAGCATGCAAACTACCACCAAACTTACAAAGAAGAACACTACTTCCTGAAAAGACTCTGCAAAATAGAAGAGAAGGAAATTTTTTTTAAATTATTTTTATGAGACTAGTATTATCTTGATATCAGAACCAGACAAAGACCAAAAATAAAATAAAACTGTAGGATGATATCTCTGATGAACAGAGAAGTAAAAAAAGGAATGGAAAGACCCCCTTTTGCCCTATATAGAAGGATTAACAATGTGAAATATAATGATTCATCCTATCAACATTTGGATGCAATTATTCAAAAAATTACAAAATAATCTTAAATTTCATGTGGAATCACAAAATACTAATGATCCCCAAAACAATCCCGAACAACAACAAAAACCTTTTTGAGGTATCAGCATACCAGATTTCAGATAGAAATATAGTAGTAAAATCATCATGGTACTGGCATTAAAACAAGCTCATGAGACTGACAGCCAAACATTAGGCAGAGCTGGAAGAATCCTGTCTAAGAGGGAGAGGAAAGATTATAGGAGCCAGAGAGGTCAAGAACACCCCCCCCCCCAAAAAAAAAAACAGCCCACTTAAACAACTAACCATGTAGAAGTTCAGAGATTGAATCTGCAATCAGGAAGCCTGCGTAGATTGACCTAGGCTCTATGCATATATGTTAAGGTTGTATAGTTGGTCTTCTTATGGGACTCTAGACAGTGGGAGTAGGTGCTGTCTCTGACAATTTTGCCTGCTTTAGGGACCTTTTTCCTCATTCTGGGTTGCCCCATCCACCTTCATGGGAAAGAAGGTGCCTAGATACCTCATCTTATTGCAACTTGACATGTCACGTTTAGCTAATATCCCTGGGAGGTCTGCTTTTTCTGAAGGGAAACAGAAGAAGGGTGGATAGGAGAGAAAGGAGGTAGTGGTGGCGTTACTGGGAGTAGAGAAGTGGGGAGAAACTGTGATTAGGATGTAGTATATTAAAGAAAAATAAATTTAAAAAGTCTTATGTATTGTTGGACTAGAATTTAGGGCCCACTTATGAGCCAACATTCTTACTGCCATATGATTATTGACAAAGAGACCAACAATAGATATTGGAGAAAAGAGAATCATCAACCAATGGTTATGGTCAAACTGTGTAGTGAAATATACAATAATGATACCCAGCCTAATCTCTAACTCTGCTTTGCAGAAACCTTCACTTTAAATGGATCAAGGGTCTTAGCATAAACCTAGTACTCTGAATCAGACAGAGGAGAAAATGGGAAATATATTGGAACTCATTGTCTTGGATGATGACATTCTGAACTGGAGCCCTATATCACAGACATTAAGAATAACAATTTATAAATGGGACCACATGAAATCAAAAGGATTCTATAAAGCAAATTATACAATAGCTCTAGTGAAGAAGTACCCCACAGAATGAGAAAATGTCTTTAACAGGTTTACTTACTTCTAACAGAGAATTAGTGTTTAAAATGCCCAAAGAACTCAACATCAAGAAAATAAACAAAAAAGTTACAAATTGGGTCGTAGATATAGACAGAGTTTCTCAAGAGAAACACCATTTCATTTCTTGATAATAAAATAACAAAAAATTAATATTTAAATATGTCACTTGTTATTATCAGAGAACTGAAAAATATGTGACAGCTCAAGGTTGTCCAGAGATCTCATTTCCTAGAATGTCCATTAGGCAATGTCCCAAAAACTAATCTAATTTACCTTGATACAGCTGAATGGCCACCCTTCCTGTCTTAACATCTTCTACCTATTTGGTACCTTACCATGTGAGTATTCTCTGTTATAGCATTTTGAAAGTCTGAATTAAGAAGTTTTTTGATCTTATTGTATTTTATTTTAATCTTTAATAAGATAAATCTTGAGAATAATTTGCATTTTCGTGTCTTTATTATTCCTTTTTCTTTTATCACCCTGTTCCCTTTCTTTTATTTCCCAAGGCCATGGCCCTGACTCTGCCTGTTTTGATTTCATTCTGGATCATCCTATCATTTACCATATTTAACGTTTTATGTAACTCTGAATTTTGCTTTTCCTTAATATTTAGAGTGTGGAAAAAATAATGTCATTGAGGTATAAGTTTCAAGTATTCTAACTCACGAATTGATAACCATGTACAGCATGTAGTTGGAAGTTTTTCTGTGTCCCACCTGGTCTGCAGCCATCCAGACCCAATTAAACACACAGAGGCTTTCCCATTCATGTCTCCTAAGTAAAGAGGCTTATATTAATTATAACTGCTTGGCTATTAGCTCAGGCTTATTACTGACTAGTTCTTACACTTAAATTTACCCATAATTCTTATCTATTTTTAGTCACGTGGCTTGGTACTGTTTCTCAATTCTGCCTTGTCCTCTTGCTTCCTCTGTGTCTAGCTTGTGACTCCTGATTCAGCTTTCCTCTTCCCAGAATTCTCCTTGTCTGCTTATACCTCCTAAATATAGTGGTATTTTATTTGTACTGAAATGTGATTTTATTTGTATGTTAATAAATAAAGTTGCCTAGGGGTCAGAGCTTTTAGCAAGTCATAGCGAAAGCCGGTTGTGGTGGTGCATGCCGGTAGGATTTGCTGAAGGAGGTGCATGCCTTTAATCCCAGCACTTGGTAGGCAGAACTAGGTAGATCTCTGTGTGTTCAAGGATACAGCCAGCATTGGAGACACACGCCTTTAATCTCAATACCAACCATAAAAGACCTGGAGTGACCTACAGACAGGCAGTGACGAGAC
>CABHPQ010163754.1:28799-62412 GCA_902168405.1 Peromyscus aztecus | reverse complement strand
TCGGGGCAGTCCTGGCCACCTCTTCCCAGCGCTCCCACACTACGCACTTCCACCAGCCAGGCGACTTTGGGTGCACCCAGGAACGCCAGGCTGGCAGAGCCCACTTCGGTTGGACTCCCTCTGGGAGCCCTCGAGTTTGTTCATGGGTAGGCAGTCAGTATTAAAAACCTTTTCTAACCGTCTATGAGACGCACCTCTTTTCATCAAGCCCACCTGCTCCACCCACCATCTCCTTAAGAGCAGGCAAGACCAAGGTCTGAAGAGGAATCTTGCTTTCTACTTTGTGTTTGAACTTCTGTGTGGCAGCCTCTTCGAAACTGGTTTCCTCTTCTGTGGACCTAAAACGGACTTTCCAGGAGTGGTTCCAGCCCCACACTCGCAGCACCCACAGACTGGTCAGTCTGCACTAATTTTGATATGCTCATACTGGTGCTTCCCAGCCCTTACCCCCTGATTGTACTGCTGGCTTTCTATCAGGATGTGTTCTTTGAGTGGGTAGATTTACAGGGGCCCTATTTGACTTATCAGGCTGCAGTGATAGTCATCAGACCTCCTTCTGAGAATTCTTAATCAATTCTGAAAGGGCTCCATCTTGCCAAGCCTCCCTCTCACACTGGCTTCCCCAGTTTGTCCTCTTACATACACAAGCACACACAAACCATTTTGCATGTTTTCATTTGCAATGTGTTAATTTTATTTTGCTTTTTATTTGTTTTTGTTTGTTTGTTGGTCTAGTCTTGACTAATGCTTCTCTTCTGGTCCAGGACATTGGGAGGTGGTTTTCTACAGAGTTGTATTGTGTGTCAGTAATGGAATCTTGAAATTCCCAACTACATATTTTCATTCACTGTTCTAGAAGACTCTCTGGGTTGATGCTACAGAATACTGTTTGGGTAAGCAGGGTGGGGATGTTGTTCCTAAGTTTACAGGGCACTTTAACTAGTTTTACCTAGGAGTGGGCAGAGTGGGAGACATCTGTGTTTTTTAGCTATCACAGCTATGACCTGAGGACTTCTCTGTCCCAGAGTCAGCTGGCACCAGCTACCCATGAAGTCAGACTAGGTTCTTGCCATAGCACAATACATTGAAAATATAAAAGTAAGACAGTAAGTAATGTTAGTCCTGATAGCAACAACCGTCAGAGTAACAGTAACTGACTGGTTAAGGGTAGTACTGGGATCGAGAGCATGGGGAAAGGCTCAATATTTTGGCCAGTGAGGAAACAAGATTTTTCTGGTGTACTTCCATTTGAGCCAAGCCCTGGTTGGTGGAAAGGGCCAGTCTTAAGAAAAGCTGAGGTAATGGCCTCAGAAAAGACCCCAACAGAGGACTGCACAGGAGTAGAAATGCCAGTGGAGGAGATGGGGCTAGAGGAAGGATAGAAATCAGTTCTTCAAAACTGTGGTAAATTGTTTCTATTTTACTCTCGGGGCACTGCTGAACCATTGAATGATTTTTAACAAGAAAGTGAATGTGATAAACATGTTTTCAAAGATACTCTCTGGCTGCTGTGCAGGAAACAAATTATAAGAGAAAGGAGTAAGAGCAGAGGCACTAGCTAGGAGACACTAGCTGTTGTTCCCTCTACAGGACCGCTGTGATGGTAGTGGTGATGCTAAGAAATGAAAGGTTATGGTTTCTAATTTGGAGGCAGAACTGAAGGCCTTACTGCTTAATCAGAGTCATAAGTAGTGAGTTAATAGAGGTGTCATGAAGGACTCCAAGGTTTTTGAGACATTGTGTGATGTTGCTGCCAATAATTGAGACCAAAGACAGGAAAGAAGCAAGTTAGGGAGAAAGAAGATTCATCCTCTGAGCATTTAAGTTTAAAATGACATTAGACCTTCATCCGGTAACTGCATTTCTGAGCCCCATATTCAAGAAAAGAAAGGGGTCAGAACTACATTTGAAATCATTTCCAAGCTGTGTTAGACAAGATCTCTTGAAACAGCTTCACATACTCATCAGTTATATGAGATTTATAGGAACATGGGTGAACCACGTTGGAAGAAAAAACTGTGAATAACTCCTTATGCTGTATCAGTGATGTGAAAGATTCTTGTAAGTGTATGAAATGGTTGAAAAGGAAGCAAAAGACAGGAACAGCCCGGGAAATTGAAATTACTTTTAAGAAGCTAAACCATTACGGGATGCAGAAGAGTCATTGAAGAAACACAAGGACAAGACGAATCCTAAAGCCACCTGAACTCACCATAACCAGCAGAAGGCCCCCACAGAGTTGGTCCTTAACAATTTTCTTTCCTATGGGGAGCCACAGTTGAGACAGCTTCTCACTCTGCAGGCAAGGATGGCCTGAAACTGGGATCCTGTTTCCTCCTCCCAGGAGCTGGGAACTCAGCCATGTACCACACCCAGTGAGTATGGAAATTGTTATGGTAGGCATCTGAAGGCCGAGAAGTTGCCAATTGCTGCTAACTTTTGCTGAATGGCAAAGGAATGAACAGCATATTCTAAGGAACCTCGTGTGTGTCTCTGGTGACTTCAAAATAATGTATCAAAAACTTGGAGGATTTGGGAGAGTATCAGTGGTTTTTTAAACCCTTCTAGGTATTTTATCCTTGGTAAGGGAGAGAGTATTTAGAAAGTGAACAGTAACTCACAGAAATTGGTGGGGTTTTTTTGAATGAGCACTTGTAAGTTTGAATTATGGCTAATGTTGCTGGGATAACTCTGGTGAGGACTAGGGACATCTTCTCAGAAGGTTCAAAGCCTTCATCAACATTCTACCCAAAAAACTGATCAGAGTACACGGATGAATGCTAATCTTGCAGGTGTTTTTCAACAGAGGTTGGATGTCCAAATAATTTTGTAATTGAACATCAACAATTGAAAGCAGTTTGAAAATAATCTGATTGAAATGGAAGTCAGATTATGAAAACCATAAGCTTTGGACAAATAAGATGGATAACAGACAGGAAATGAAAATTTAAAATTTTGCAGTTCTGAGGATGAAGGGATTATATACACTAGTCTGAAAGTTTACAACTTAAGAAACTGGGGATTAGAGGAATTGTACAAAAGTCTGAAACTCAGAAATGTGAAGCAGATATTGTGGTAGCATATCCTTTCTGAATATATTTTTTGAGCCCTAGATGCTGTGTGCATATGGATAAAGATGAAGAGACAGTGCATGAGTAAGTAGATGGATGGATATGCATTTTTTTTTACTATTTGTTTTAGAGTGTTCATATATAATTACCTGTCAGTTCAGGTTAGATACAGGTAATGGTACAAAAGGGCACAAAAGAAAAATAAGGTTCTGATGGTGTGCTGGATGGTTTTAGGCCAGCTTGAGACAAGCTATAGCCATATGAGAGGAGGGAACCTCAATTACAAAAATGCCTCCATAAGATCGGGTTGTACTTAAGCCAGTAAGGCATTTTCACAATCAGCGATTGATGGAAGAGGGGCCAGTCCATTGTGGTGGTGCCATCCGTGTGCTGGTGGTCCTGGGTTCGATATGAAAGCAAGCTGAGCAAGCCATGATGAGCAAACCAGTAAGCAGCACCCCTCCATGGCCTCTGCATCAGCTCCTGCCTGTGTCCCTGCCCTGACTTCACTGAGTGATGGAGTGTGACCTGAGAATTAAAAGTTAAAATAACTCTTGGTCATGATCTCTTTATCACAGCGATAGAAACCAAACTAAAAAAAAAAAAAAAAAAAAAACAAAAAAAACACAAGACAAAATATTGTGTTATCAAGCTGATAACTTCAAGGAAATGAAAAGGGGGAAAATAAAGTTGGGAACTTAATTGTTCCCCAAGGAGAAAAAGTGATTTATTCTTTAAACAGATTTCAAAACTTAAAGAAAGGTCAATATGATCCTAGAATCAAATACTCTGAAAGTAACAGAAGGCCACTGAAGGCAAGCTTCCAATTGTCACATCACAGATATCCCAGGTGAGGTATGAACTCCAAAACCAGTGTAACTACCTCAGAGGTTCTGGATGAGGAGAGAGCTGCAGAAAATATAGATGGCATATGAGACAGAATAAATCAGAACTATTGGAAGCTAAAACAATCAAAATGGCTTTTATGAGGCCACTTTGTATACTAGTGGTGTTCTTAGAAATGTGTGTGTGATATAACAGCAGATTTTGTAAACAACTCTTTATGAGGAATGGAGGGGACAGGGTTTCGAGAGCCCCTGTCTCTCTTTCAACCAGAAACCTCTGCTTTCCACTGTTGATGTATCAGGGTCTCACAAATTTCATTGAAAGTAAAAGTTCCCATTGATAACAAGAAATCCAGAGTTCTTGGAGATGTGTAGAATGCAAACATGTTTAAAAGAGTTTATAGGTGTATGATCTGCAGTGTACTAGTGTGTAGTTTTGTATCACATAGTTTCACATACCCTGTTTTATGTCTTACTTTTCTTACTTTAAGGTGAAGAATAATGAAGATAATTTGTTTATCCGAATTTCAAATATATTCTCCTCTTGTTACCTACTAAATGAATGAAAGTAACTTATAAAAAGTTGCAACGGGCCGGGCATTGGTGGCGCACGCCTTTAATCCCAGCACTCGGGAGGCAGATGCAGGAGGATCTCTATGAGTTCAAGGCCAGCCTGGGCTACAGAGTGAGTTCCAGGAGAGGCACAAAGCTACACAGAGAAACCTTGTCTCGAAAAACCAAAAATAAAAAAATAAAAAAAAAAGTTGCAACAACTGTTATGAAAATCACTAAGTCTCCTTCAGACCTTCCTAGAACATAGCAGGTACTATGTAAAACTAATATTAAGTGTGCCTTTCCTGGAACTCACTTGGTAGCCCAGGCCGGCCTCGAACTCACAGAGATCCGCCTGGCTCTGCCTCCCGAGTGCTGGGATTAAAGGCGTGCGCCACCACCGCCAGGCAAGTTGTTCTTAAGGTACTGATGTCAACCTGGATGGGAAGTCCTGATGGATGCCTCTGTGGCTCCTCTGACATGTCAATCAAGGATTTAGATCTGCAGCATAAAGTGAAAAGCAGGCATGAGTACCATGTGGGTGTCACAAATTAGAAACAGGCTACTGAAGATGTGAGATAGAATCACGTTCCTACAATCTAAAAAATGACTATGAACAAGAGAGATACACAAAATCAATAAACATTTTGTAGTAATCTTTGATTATGAGAACAATTACATTCACGGGTATAAACTGAGAGACCACACTTTAACCTAGAGCAAGGTAACAGTATTTGTGGCATCTGCTTCATATTGTTCTCACTAGGGTTATTATCAAATTTTACTTTATTCATGAATTTTCAGAAGAATTCTTCTTAAAATCACTTTAATAGGAGCTCTTATTCCTTAAATTCCGGAAGTTAAACCTTCCAAGAGGAGATGAATGTTGCTCAGCTTTACATTTTGACAAATAGGTCTCTAAAAAAAAAGATCTTGCGAACCATATCAGAATACTAATAAACGTCCTGCTGCCTAATAAACTAATAGGAATTTTTTTGTATTTTCATTTTAATGTGCGATTAAAACACCTCAATATGCTTACAATCCCTAGTGTATGAGTATTCTCTCTGATATATTTATGAAATGTCCCTTTCTTACTTTTTGATGAATAAGAGCTTGTTGTGTGGAACAGAAATGAGTTTCATATAAAAGGAAGAAACTTTCTGCCATTTATGGTTTTATTCTATGGAATTGTGTCTACAGGATGCTTTCTGAATGTCAGGTTTGCCTTGATTTATACATCTGGGGAAGGCATAGTTTAATCTGATATCAAATAAGTATCCCCCAATAGCTTTTATTATCCATTAATACTTTTGCTATTGTTTTATTTTTTTAGGAACTTTAATCAGTTGGAAATATATATATATATATATATATATATATATATATATATATACACTAATTTATAGACCTATTTTCCTGAAAGAATGGTATAAGATAGGACATTTCATTTTAATGTATAATCATCAATAATATACGGAGCTTCTGGGAACTTTTTACAAGCACTCTTTAACCTATATTTCTCTCATTTTTGTACTCCTGAATGAACTTTAAAATTTCTTGTTCAAATTGTTAAAAAAAAACTTTTTGTTGTTTTTGTTTTGTTTGTTTTTCAAGACAGGGTTTCTCTGTAGTCGTGGCTGTCCTAGAACTCACTCTGTAGACCAGAGTGGCCTAGAACTCACAAAGATCTGCCTACCTCTGCCTCCTGAGTGCTGGGATTAAAGGGGTGGGCCACCACCTGGCAGAAATGTTAAAACATTTTTTAACTGTAAACATTTCACTTATGTCAGAGACCTGAATTGACCTTTCCATCTCATCCTATTGGTTTTGGTTGAACTTAATTCCCTAAACACCATCCTGTCCCAAACAGTGAAAACTGACTCCACTGTCAGGAGCTAAAATTTGCTGTCTCTAAAGTTGAGAATTCTCTATGGAGAGCAGACTGAAATTGCCACTCTAGCAGTTCTCCTTTGACTTCAGTATATTCACAAGGCCATGGCTTAGACTTCTCAACTATAACTGTGCACATAATCTTTTACTAAGTAAACCTAATATTCAAATCCAAAAGCTGTTAAAAGCAGAGCACTTATTTTTTTTTTTTTTTGTAGCAATATAGTTCTAATGCTGTATGCAAAGCCCAGTTTCCAGGGCTTAGAAACTTTTCTTCCAAATACATGTCATAGCCAAACATTTCTAACATGAATACCAGTGTTCCCAATGTACTCTATAACCCAGTTTATTCTCTTTGGTACATATTATTTTGTGAAATTGTGTATTCTTTCTTAAGCACACTTAAAACTAATGACTAAATTTTGTAAACTTAGAATAAAGAAGTTACAATTAATCCAAAATTATTTGGGGGCCCTCCCTGGAAAAACATGTATTTTAGCTGAAATTTCTTGAGTATGGTACAATGTTTGATTTGGAAAATAAAAAATTATAATGGAAAGAAGCTGGCAAATTTCTTTCTTACTGACAGAACCAGGAAAGTAGTTTTACTGGCTTGAGAAAAAATACTTTGCTTTACTAAAAATTTTGAAATGCCATTATTTCTAAAACTCTTTGTTACTAAAACTATGCATTTCACCAGTTTAAAAGTCTACATAACTAAAATGAAGTTATTCTTATGATAGTGAAGCTAAATTCATCTAATTAAACTGTATTTCTCTACCAGTTCTTGTCCTCAAATATATTATCTCTAAATGGTAATATAAGTATAGTAAATCACCAGTTCTTAAAATATGGACTTAATTTTTTTATGTTTAAGCATTTTAAATAAAAACATTTGCCCTGTACAAGTGTAAGTAAAATATTTCTTGAATTAAACATTTATTTCGTATGTAACTATAGATAATCATTCCACATGTATATATTTTACTTAGATTTCTGTGAGCCCATTTTATTCTGTTGAACTCATTAGCCTTCCAGAGTGTCATGACACTGTAAACTGAAAGAAAATTAAATTTACATTTGTAGAAGTTCCTGGGGCATCTTCCCTTGCTGCCCTGTTGAAGCCCAAACTGAAAAGTGTCGACAATGGGATTCAAATGCTCTTGTCTTCCCTGCACCAGGAGTCCCCACAGTGCCTTCCACCTGTCTTTGTCTTCTTTTAATTTTATCTCAAGTCAGAGTCATCAAGATCTGAACTTGCAAACCGAACTTTAAAAAACTCAGTTATTGAAATAAAATTTACTTGCTCTGAAAAAATAAAACAATTTAAACTAGCAATGTGAAAGACTGTTTTAAAGCCTTTTGTTTACCAAAAAGCTTGTCTTTGTGCAAAGAATTCTAAAAGCTTCCTAATTAAATGATAGGTTTGTGTGTTGGTTTAAATTTGCAATTTGTTGTGTTCCAAAACAATAAAGCTGTTTTAATTAATATGAAACTTTTCATCAAATAATAGTACAAATGTTTTCAATAACATGCATGGCTGAAACATTTACTTCGAGGCTACTTCACAGCACAAACAGAGAAAGGAAGAAAGGAAAGCATGTTTACTTTTTTGTATGGAATTATATTGCCCATACTATACAAGGTAGAAATGAACATTAAATTTTTTGCTTGGACCTCCTCAGAGCAAGCTCTTGTCCTATCACCATTATACAAGCATGCTTTAGTACGGGGGCATAGACAAGTTCACTAATGGACTCTTGGAATAAAACTGTTCAACCCTAGTTTGAAGACAGAAAATGTACAACCTTAATTTCAAGATGGCCTTCTTGTGAATCCACCATGTCCAAGAGTTCAGGTCACAGAAACCAGCTGTGATCAGACATTATCTGTGGGACTCCTTAATGAGTTTCAAATAAGGTCTGTTCCTGTGACTCAGACTCACCAACTTTACCTGGCATGTTTGTGTCCCTGTCCTTTCAAGACAGTGACAACTTTTTAGTATAGTAACTCTATCACAGAGCTCATGGTATTGGTTTCACTTGTTGCTTGGACTGGTGGGATCATCTTGTAATCATCTCCACATACCCATCTTCAAGTGTGGTCAGAACTCAGTATCTACCTGGCGCATTATGTTCTCACATTTGTTCAGTAATACTCTAGTGAGTCAGTGACTTGAGCTTAAAGTACTTAACATCACTTAGTGGCCCAGCCTCCAGAAAAAGTAAGAAAAGATGCCTCCTCTATCATTTTATTTTTGTGAAAACATACACTGTTTTTTTGTTTTTAATTATAAAATTAATGCATCCTAATTTAGACTTCAAAAAAAAATCAAGTCTAAATTAAAACTAAGAATTATGCTTTGGAAAATGACAGTTAAATTATTATTATTTTTTTTGCTATTTGTGCTCACATGCAAAATCATACTGAAAACATTATTTTATAATCTTTGACGGGGGGGGGGGGGGTACTTCAGCTTACATGTCAGGGCAGGAACTCAAGCAGGGCAGAAACCTGGAGACAGAAGGTGAGGCAGGGGCCACGGAGGAACACTGCTTACTAGCTTGCTGCTGATGACATGCTCAGCCTGCATTTTTGTAGCACCCAAGAACAGCAGCCCAGGGATGGGCCTCATCCACAGTGAGCTGGGTCCCCTTACATCAATCATCAGTCGAGAAAATGGACCTTGGGATTTCCCACAGGCCAATCTTTTGGAGGTATTTTTTCAGTTAACATTCCCTTTTCCCAGACACGTCGTCTAGGGTTGTGTCAGGGTGACCCAAAGCAAGTGACGGGAGGTTACTCACAGGAGCACAGGCAGCTCCAGTATTGCTGCACCTTCCCGAAGCCTGCTCCTAGCATGGGAAACGACTCCTGAAAACTGTGTCTCTGGATCATGCCAGCAGGTTAATAGGCAGCTGAAGATTCTTTTCTCCACAGCAGGTGTTACCATTTCCATAGACTGGAGGGAGGGCCCTTGTGAAAAGCCGCGTTTTGCCAACTTCTTGAGTTGTTTACTCCCTGAGCCTTGCAACTTTCTAATCTTGTTTTTTAACTTAATATACTAAAACATGTTTTTTCAAAGCCGTTTACTATTTTTCAGAGATATCATTTGGGATGGCTGCAGAATGTTATAGATAGTGGAACATCCTTGTAAAGGTAAAAGACTAGGAATAAAGAGCATCCTGTGTCGCTTTAAAAAATACTTTTAAAATTCACTATAACTTTGCCAAAGTTTATATTCATTAAATAAAGATTTAGACATTTGCAGGGAGAAAAAATCTACTAACAAGAATTAATACTGGTTTTAAAAATAGAATCATTTAAAAATGGGGAGATTTGTTAAAATTATGATGGTGAAATGCCTTAAAATGACATAAAACCTTAAAAATTATTTTAATTAAGGCATTTCATAAACGTTTAAATTGAATATTCAAATCAAATTTGACACCTTAGGAGAACATCAGTTCTACTGTCAGAATTCATGCTATATTTGGAAAGTGGTGTATGTGTATGTGTATTTTATGACAGAAATTCATTAAATTCATAAGTGTTTGCAGCCTTAGCTAATAAAACAGCAATGCATGATGTATTTGAGTGTAAAAAATGAATGACAAGAAATAAAAAGAAAATAGATTATAATAGAAAGGTAAAGCCTTAGTATATCAGCATGTACATTAAACGTACATGAACTAGAAATATTAAAAGACAGCACTTGCCATGCTGGATTAAAATTATAACTACTAGGCCATGGAAATGGCTCAGTGGGTCAAAGCACTTTCTGAACAAGCCTGAGGACCTGAGTCCAGATCCCCAGACTCTATATAAAAAAGCTGGCTGCAGTAGCATACATCTGTAGTACCAGCACTGCTATGACAGAGTTAGGAGACTGGAGAATGTCCAGGGAGCTCGCAGGCCAGCTTGCTTAGACTACACAGCACAGCAGTAAAAACAAGAGGCATTGCCTCAAACAAGGTGGAAGGTGAAAACCAACCCCCAAGAAGTTGTCCTATAACTTCCACATGCTCACTGTGTCACATTATGAACACACGCATACACACAGAAACAAAACAACAAAACCACTTCAAATATAACAGTACAGGAAAATTGGAAACAAAACACACACACACACACACACACGTAATATAATCACTAATAAAAAAAAAACCAGGGGTGAGTACATTCATATGAAATAGTGCAACTTTCGAAGTGAAAACAGTTTTCCAAGGACATTTTACTTACAGTCACAGGGTCGATACCCCCAGAATGCATAGCAATCATACAAAATTTAATAAAAAGCCTGATCGATGTGAAAGGAGATGGTAATGTCAGCATCCCCATATTACCAATTGATATTAGAACTAAACAGAAAAATCATCAAGTGCACAGCAGAAATAACAATACCATCAACCAACCTCAAATTCACAGTTACAGAATACGTGCCCCGAAAGAGCAAATATGCATTCTTTTCAAGCACTGAAGGAACATTTACCAAGTTATGTCATATTGAGCCACTAAACAAATCTTCACCTTTGTCAGAGAATTGAAAAAAGACAGGATGCACGTAGAGCACAAGAGACAAATGCCTTCTCCCCAGTGTTTGCATTCCTAGCAGCAAAATTCCTCGCTGTGCCCTGACTCTGCCCACTTTCCCCTATTTCCTCACTGATCTCAGGGCCACTTGCAGATATGTCCATGCAGTATGATACTCAGCCACAGTGCAATTCCTCCACGAACTTCACTGCCTTCCCTTCATTCCCAAAATTCCTTGTTTCATTTTCCCTGCTGTCTGGAGAGCTTTCTTTTTTCCAGGAACTCTTGAGAACAGCTCTCTGACAATAGTTGAACTCTCTTATTCTAGCTGAACCTTGACAGTTTTATTGTTCATGGAGTCACTATGAACATTCCCACGATATGGAATCTTGACTTGTGGGATGACTAGTTTTATAGGTGCTCCTTTTTCATGTGAGATGATATAGGCAGACATATTCACCCATTCAGCCTCTGGGATGCAGCTCATCTCTCCTTATGAATACAAAGATCACTGGATAGTGGTGTTGCACACCTTTAATCCCAGCACTCGGGAGGCAGAGGCAGGAGGACCTCTGTGAGTTCAAGGCCAGCCCGGTCTACAGAGTGAGATCCAGGACAGCCAGGTGCTCTGGAATATTTGTTTAACTAGGGAAAGATATGTTAGATTTCTTTATGCTGCATTTGTTTAATTACATAAAGATGTGTTGCTGTTTCACCTTACCTGCCTAAGGCACCTGATTGGTCTAATAAAAAGTTGAACAGCCAATAGCTAGGTAGAAGAGGGATAGGCAGGGCTGGCAGACAGAATAAATGGGAGGAGAAATCTAGGCTTCAAAAGAAGAAGGGAATGAGGGAGAAAGAGAGAGACACACCCGGGTCAGAAGCCAGGCATCCTCCAGCCAGCCAGACAAGAGAAGAAATTTAAAAAAAAAAAAGATATACAGAGAAAAAGAAAGGCAAAAAAGCCCAGAGACAAAATGTAGATAAAGACAAACAGATTAAGAGCTAAATTAGGTCAAGCATTCATAACTAATAAGAAGTCTCCATGTCATGATTGGGGAGCTGGTTGGTGTCCCCAAAGAAAGCCTGGTACAGCCAGGGCTACACAGAGAAATCGTATCTTGAAAAACAAACCAACAAAAAAATTAGAAATAAAAAGATCTAGGTTCCCAAGAAGTAAGATCCAGAATACAAAGGATACAGCAACAGAAAAATCACTTGTACTGAGCCAAAAAGCAAATGAATGAGAAAATAAGCCAATGGATTCCAAAACTGGGAAGATATCTGATATTGAAATTATCTGATAATAATTTTTAAGATATTTAAAATCTTTCAGAAAGCATCATTTCTTATAATAATGAAAAAATTAACAAACAAATGAAAATATAAGAGATAATAAAGTGGAGGTTCTCTAGGAGATTAATAAGAGCAGAGGTGACTGGACAGGACAGTGGGTATGAAAATGGATCAAGTAATTTATGAATCTGGGCAGTCAAAGGAAAACGGGATAAAAACATAAAAACCAGACCACTGGCAAGGTGTGTAGAGATCTGTGAGTACACATTGATTTTGAAAATCGGAGGGGGGGGGGCGGCAGATAAAAAATAATGGGATGGGTGAACTATCCAAAGCAACAACAGCCAAGAAGATCTAAATTTAATGACAGGGGAAAGCTCCATAGATTGATGAATTCTACTCAGGATGAATCTAAAGAATTCACACCCAAATACATTAAACTTCTGAGAGTGAAGACCAAGAAAACATGTTGAACGAAGTCAGCAAGAAATGACAGCGCACCTGCAGGGACGACAATCTGAGTGGCAGGGGGATTTTCCAGAGAGGGTGAGAGGCCAGGGAGAATGACATGTCTCAAAAGTGAGACATGAAAAGAACAGTTGCTAGAAAAGTCTATATTCCCTCAAAGTGCCATTCAAGAGTCGGGGGACGGGGACATTCTCGGGTAAAAACAAACCTATGTTATTAAAGAACAGCCCAAGAGAAATTCTCTAAACTGATAAAGAAATTGTGACAGAAAAGTTTAACAAAAGAAGGGAAGACTGGATGTATATAAATAAGTGTCAATATAGCATATTTTGTGAGTATATTAAATCATATTTTACGGTTGAGACAAAAACTATAGAACTTTCATTGAAGTAGCTAATGTGTTGAGAGGGAATACTTGATGCAATCACTTTTTAAAAGTGTGGTGAGTAGAAGTGTCTACATGTAAAGCAGGGGAAATGTCAGTAATAGCATATTGTAATATTTTATATACAATGCATATTATATTATGCTACATGTAATATGAGATTGTAATTTGGTATATATAATATATATTATATCCTAGAACAATTAAGAAATTGTACAAAGCAATATCCTAATGAACACTATAAATAAATAAAATGTAGTCTACTTTCTGTCAGAACAGCAACAACACATTCCCAAGGAATCTTCACTCCAAAATTAGTAGAATTGTGACCTTACTTTGCAGCTCAGTACAATTATCAAATGTTAGGTAACTTGTTCTGCTCTGACTGGAGAAGTTGGATTGTGGATCCTTCTCAGTGTTATTCCACCACAGAGGACCTGGGGAAACTGTAGCATATTCATACCGACTCTCACCATGCATTGAGAGAAGACTGTTTCTGGAGCAAATGGGAATTAGTTTAGGCACTTTGGGTGCAGGCTCAGTGGCCTTAGTAAGGGAAAATGCTTGGTGTTATGCCCTGAAGCAGAAGCCCTGAGAAAACACAGGAAATAGGAACACAGACACATCTGTTCACACAAGTGTAGGGGAGAGAAGTGGATGCTGGTGACCGCACCGTGGTGGCAAATGCAGAGGATGAAGTCTGCCAGGAAAGAATAAGAGATTGAATAGGATGAGCTTGGTGTGCCTGCAGCACAGCTGACTAGATGCATGATTCAGGAGAAAGAGCAAAGACTAGGTTCTGGTCTGTGTCTTCAGAACATTGTTTTAAGTTAGAGATATAAAGTTCCTCAAGGAGAGTTTGACATTGTTGTGTTCTAATGAATAAAAAGGATTGTTTTGTTCAGGTTTCTACATTACTGGGTATGGTATGTAGATTTATGTGTATCACACACATTCACAAATGCCTATGTATATATGGGCTACGTGGACACACAGATCTTACTATCATGCTGAATTCCTTTAAACACAGTGAGCCAGGCTATTTAGAAAATATACTCATCTCATATTTATAACTCAATAAGGTCTGTAATTCTTGAAAAAAAATGATAACTTCTATTGACAGATGCCTTAGAGTTCTATTGCTGTAAAGAGATTCCATGGCCATGGCAACTCTTGTAAAGAAAAACATTTAGTTGGAGCTGGCTTACAGTTTCAGAGGTTTAGTCCATTGTCATCATGGCAGGAAGCATGGTGGCATGTAGGCAGTCATGGTCCTGGAGAAGGAGCTAAGAGTTCTACATTTTGATTCACAGGCACTAGGAAGAGACAGTGAGCCATTAGGCCTGGTTTGAGCTTCTGAGACCTCAAAGCCCATCGCCAGTGACACACTTCCTCCAACAAGGCCACACCTCCTAACAGTGCCACTCTCTGTGAGCCTATGGGCGGGGGTGGGAGTGGGGTGAGGCATTTTCTTTCAAACCATCACAACAGATAAAAATGAGCATGAGAAAGCTAGTGATTAATTGCCACTGAAAAATCTTCAGTTTTTGTTGCATATATACTCTGAATGGTGAATGTGATATACACCTATACTAGTAGAAGCTGCACATATGGAATATGGTTTACAAAAGCCCATCTTGAACGCTAGGCATTCTTTGTGAAAGTGTGGTTATGGTTACCATGCTGAAGGTTTGACAACACTTATGTAAGAATCATTTCTGGATTTAAGTACATGAAATAAAGGTGCATATAATCAGGGAAATGTTTCCAGAATAGGTTTTACAAAATAGAAGCCCAGTAGCATAGATAGTGTATATTTGTTGGTTTGGGCTATATAGCATCTTTCAAAAACTTGCTTTTGTTTTGGTATTTACTACAAAGTGAATACTGCTATTTTCCGGTGTCTACAGAGTTTATGTGGTGATTAGTAGCTTCCCTCATATGAAACAGTTCTGAAATTGGCAATGGATTATGGGTAGCTCTCATGAGCTTAACCTATTTCCCCCCTAGTTCTTTAAGTGAAAATACAAGCTGTCTAGTATCACTAACAAGTACATTTCCTTCCTAAACTAGACAGAATTAATATGTTTACAGCAAAAGGTTCTTACTAACAGAACAATTTGTTTTCAGAAGTAGAAGCAACCCTCAAGGAATGAGTATCTGGGATTCAATTTTTGGCAGGTTGTATTTGAAGACTCCATCATAAAACTCCTACAGCTAATAAACACATTCAGCAAAGTGGCAGGATACAAAATTAAAATCACTCAAAAATCAGTAGCCTTTTTATGCACAAATGACAAACATAACAAGAAAAAAATAATCAGACAAACAACCCCATCACAATAGCCTCAAATAAAATAAAATATCTTGGAATAAATTTAACTGAGGAAGTGAAACATTTATACAGTGAAAACTTTAAAACACGGAGAAAGGAGAGCAAAGAAGATGACAGAAGAGGAAAAGATCTCCATGCTCATGGAGTGGTAGGCGTCATGGGTGTCGATGCCTAAAGCCATCTGTAGATCCAGTGCACTCCCCAACAAAGCTCTGACGCCAGCCTTCACAAAATGGAAAGGATCCTCTTCAATTCCATTTGGAAATGCAAAAGACCCAGGATATAAAAAAAAAATCCTGAACAATGAGAGAACAGCTGGAGATATCACCATCCCAGATTTCCAGTTATACCACAAAGGTATAGTAATAGAAACAGTATGGTACTGGCATAAAAACATATTCATTAATCAAGGCACTAGAATTGAGGGTCCACATATAAATTCATACTCCTACAGTCACCTATTTTTTTTTTATAAAGAGGCCAACAATATACATTGGAGCACCTTCAACAAATTCTTCTGATCCAATCTGATAGCTCCATGTAAAAGAATGAAACTGCAATCATAGCTTTGACCGTGAAAAAGACTCAACTCCAAATGAATCAAGGACCTTAACGTAAGACCCAATACCCTGAATCTGATAATGGATAAAGTATGAAATCATTGAAGTCATTGGCAAGGGAAAGGACTTTCTAAAAAGGACCCCATTAACACAGGCATTAAGACCAGAAATTAACAAACAGGACCTCACAAAACTAAGAAGCTTTTGTACAAGAAAGGACACCATCAGTAGATAAGTGTTTCATTTGGAATCCACACAGAGGTTAGGAAACTCGTATTTGTTCTTTAAGAAGAAGAATGGAACAGGAAGCCAAGAGTAGTGGCTTGTGACTGTAATTCTATCACTGGGGACAAACACAAATTTGATTCCAGTCTGAGCTGTACAGTGAGTTCCAGATGAGTGTGGGCTACAGAGAGAGACCTGTCTCCCATAATGAAAAGAGAAGTGGAGTACCAGAACGTCATTGTTCCTCTTTCTGTTGCTATCAGAGAATACCTAAAGTTGGATGCTTTATGAAGAAAATAAGTGTACTTCACTAACAGTTTTGGGGGGTTCCACTCCAAAATTGGAAAGCTCATGTGGTTGGTATCTGGCATGTACCTTATGGTGCATATAACTCAATGGCAAGAATGAGTTCTTAACCATAATGAGACAGGAAGCTGAAGGTATTTGAGGGCCCCAGATTAGTCTTTTTCTAACTCACTCTGTGGGATCTGTGATCCCCCAAAATAAAACAGTACTAATACCAATGCTCTCAATGACATAATCACTTTCCACTGGGTACCTCTTCAAAGCTCTGCCACAGTTCAGCATGGCCACACAAAAGACTGCCCTTCCAAGACACAAGCTCTAGAGAACACGATCAACTCTGCACTACAGCAGGTACCCAGAGCATGCTGAAAGTAAATAGTTACTTATTTTAATTATCTGTCTTCTTGGCTCTCTGGAATAACCTGGCTGTGGAAGGCAGGAAGTGGAGAATAAATGCTTGCTTTGTAAGAAAAATATAATCGGCATGAAGACACTGCGGGCCACAGAGGGACTGCACTACTTCTAGATGGACCAAAACTTTGATAGAAAGTTTTAAATTCCAAGCTCAAAATAGTAAAAATGCCAAGGTGATAAAATGATTATGCTAAAATTAGCTCTCATCTCTACAGGGCTGATGAAACTGAAAATTAAATGTGGTCTAATCCTGTGGTTTCTGAATTACATCATTTGAATTCAGATGGCACCATGCTCTTACTGAAAGTTAGGATCTCCAGGTGGAATTATACCTGGTGAAAATGGAAAAACCTAAAGGCTCAGAATACTTTGCACGCTCAAATCCATTAAACATCCCTTACTAGGGGAAAACACATTTTCTCTGGTGTCTACCTTCCCTGGCACCTGGAAAACCTCTGGCCTGAGGTAAGTAAGTACTTCATCGGGTGATACTATTTTCCTCACAACCTATTCCCTGCACCCTGCAGTTTCTTACGTCCATGACTCATGTCAGAATCCAGTATGTTCAAAGAATCAGTAGGAAATTAAGCCCAGGAAGGAAGGCTCATCCACCAAAATCAATGAAATTTTTCCCAGGTTACAAGGGAAGAAACCTGGAAGAGTGTATGATGAATCGTGTTCTGAGAGAAGAAACACTGAAACCCTGAGTCCAGGAAGAAAAACCTTGCCTCCAAAGAATTAAAATGTTTTCTAATTCACACTGACAGCTACAACTGCAGGAATATATAGGGGGTAAATGTACTGACTTGGGACGCTGGTCCAAATGGGATATAATTCTATACTGAGGCAGTTTTAAATACGAGCTGGGGGGGGGGTGAGATAAAAAAAAAAGCAGACAAACGCAAGCATGTTTGAAAAGCCTGCAGTGTGGTCTCTGAAGATGGAAGGAAGTCACTGGTGGGATAACAGCCTGGTGAACAGCACCGAGTCCACACACTCATCGGGAAACGCTTTGTTCTTACTAAGGTTTCGGGGATCTGTACAAGCAAACAACCCTAGCAGTAACCCAGCCTGACAATGGAGGCTAGGATGCTCCCTCCCAACAGTGACTTCCCAGTCAGTTCACACTTAAGCAGGCTGAGAAACGGTAAGGAGGAGCCTGAGATGATGCTGTTCTCAGCTTCGTTCCTTAATCCAGAAAGCAGATTCTGAAATAAGGGTTCCTGTGCTGGTGATATGTTTTAAGAGGTCTCCCCAAAAGAGACCAGGAAAAGAACTAGACAGGCATGAAAAGAGGGCAAAGAAAAAGCAGGATGGGGTATAAGAGAAGCCCAGCATCAGGCTGGTCCTGCAGGGGTGTCATATTTGTTCCCAGTTAAGGGGAAAAGAGCAAAGAGCTTTTGTCCTTTGCATCCAGAGACACTAGCTAAAGCTACTCTTGAGGTAGAAGTACATAAGCCAAGTACTTTGTTCTCTGCACCTGCAGGGAAATGGCTCCGTTACCCTAAGATGTTTCCCCAAGAATTAGCATTGCGGGGCATTACGTTCAGACACAATCCTAGAGGGTGGGGGAGGATTACACAGAAATTATAAGAGATCCAAGCAGACCTAAGTGGAACACTGAGAAAGCCAGCTTCAAACATCATAGGAATTCTCGTGACTATTGCTGACACTCTGTGCTAGTCTCTTGTCTATTGTCACAACAAAACACTGTGACTAAGGCAACTTACAGAGGAAAGAATTCATTTGGACTTACAATTTCAGAGAGTAAGTCCATGACCATCATGGCAGAGAATGTGAAAACAAGCAAGCAGGCATTGTGCTGGGGCTGTAGCTGAGAGCTCACATCTGATCCATGAGCACAAGGCAGAGACGGAGATCTGAGAATGGCATGAACTTTTGAAACCTCAAAGTCCCCAGCCCAAGTGACATACCTTCTCCATCAAGGCCACGTCTCCTTATTTCCCCAAACAGTTCCATCAACCAGAGCAGCTGGGCTGCAGCTGGAGACCAGAGGGTTGGTCTGGCAGCTGGATTCACTGAGATGGTAATAGGGCTTGAGTTTATTTTAGCCATCCCATCACTGTGGTCCCCTGGGACAGGATCAGATGCCAGTTCTTCTGGAGCCTTGGAATCTTGGTGATCCTATATACTGTTATTTGTTGATGCCCTGCCTTTTCCAATATTAGTGAATTTTATTCAGTAGGTTAGAAAATACCAAGATAGATTGTAAAAACATCAGAGTAGAAATGGACATCCCTCGGCTCTCAGCCATGAAGCTGGATAAAATAACTGGGAAGAACTGGGCTGCTTGCTTCAGAAAAAGCAAAGGAGACCTTCCAATGTAGACTTTTGCTTATACAATATTGGATTGAAGCTTACTATTGTTTCTCTATTGTTTGTAAATTCCACATGGTAGAAGAATATGGATTGATGTTTATCAATTAAATAGCTGAGAAAAATAGCAACCTCCTTTCCATGTGCTTATAAAATTTGGAGTGTCTACATTGCAGTTGGACATTATGTCACATTTTAAAGTCTGTCTTTTCATGGGTAAGTTCATATAAAATGTTTTGTATGTCCAGTGGCTTGGGTGCGGACCTGGAGCAGCAAATTAATCAACCAGAAGCGTTCACACAAAACAATTCAAGAGTGACCTATATGCAAAAAGTCTTTCTGTTTTTTCCCTATGGCATCATTCTCAATATAATGGTGACAAACTGCACATCAAGAAAATAATTCTGTGCTAAATTCTTGTTAATTCTTTCTGGAAAGCATGTGTATTTCATTTCCCTCTCCTACTTTTCTCCACTTTTCTCTATAAATACAAGCAGATACTCTTGTCTCAAATTAAGAATTTTAACTATATATCATAAAATAAATATATTTGAACTTAGTCTTCAAATAACCTGTAGTAAGAGCACAAAAATCACAAGCTTTCAAAACATCTTTTATGTTTAGATTTTTCTATTGCACTCCCAAAATTCTTTACTCTAGCTGCCAATCTTGCATACTAAAACAATAATAATATTTCTGGAGTATTTAAATTTTTCTGACCATGAGCCTTTGGAGAGGAAAAATACAACCAAAATATTTTCTATATTTCATGGGATATTAATTTATTTCCAAATAAATATTAGAGCGCAATGTGAAGGAATAGCTAAGGAAGTCATTTCCTAGGCTTCCTATAGGATTCAGTAGAGATAATGGAACAAATCAGGCCTACCTGACTCTCTATGTTCTTTTCACTGGAGGTGTTTTCTCTGCTCACTGTTTGTTTGGGACCACCTCTGAATAGAGCTGTGATGCAGTGACTACCCACTTTCTGGGATGTGTCAACGTGTGCTGTGAGAGAGTAGCTGTAATAAAGAAGTGGCGAGGCATTATGAGTAGACATCATGGGTTTCTGAGCCACTCATTCACTCAGGGTAATAGGGCCTTGCAGATCTGCTAAAGATCAATAACAGTGTGTTATTTCACTTAAAACTGCCATTCCACGATACATATTTAACCTAATTATGTGAACCGTGTGACAAGCAGTACAGATTGTAGAGCAACTCCAAGTTCTGTGGCCAAGTACACTGTCTGCACAGTATAAACCAGCAGCTCTCTTTTTTTTATTTTATTTTATAATTTAATTTAATTTTACATATCAGCCACGGATTCCCCTGTCCTCCCTCCTCCCGCCCCCCTCCCCCCAATTCACCCATTCCCACCTCCTCCAAGGCAAGGACTCCCCTGGGGATTCAGCTCAGCCTGGTAGATTCAGTCCAGGCAGGTCAAGTCCCCTCCTCTCAGGCTGAACAAAGTGTCCCAGCATAGGCCCCAGGCTCCAAAAAGCCAGCTCATGCACTAAGGACAGGTCCTGGTCCCACTGCCTGGGGGCCTCCCAAACAGTTCAAGCTAATCAACTGTCTCACTTATCCAGAGGGCCTGATGCAGTTCCATGGGAGCTCCTCAGCTACTGGTTCACAGTTCATGTGTTTCCACTAGTTGGGCTATTTGTCCCTGTGCTTTTTCCAATCATGGTCTCAACAACTCTCGCTCATATAATCCCTCCTCTTTCTCGCCAATTGGACTCTCAGAGCTCCACCTGGGGTTTGGTCATGGATCTCTGCATCTGCTTCCATCAGTCATTGGATGAGAGTTCTAGCATGACAATTAGGGTGTTTGGCCATCCTGTCACCAGAGTAGGTCAGTTCAGGCTTTCTCTCAACCATTGCCAGTAGTCTATTGTGGAGGTATCCTTGTGGATTTCTGGGGACCTCTCTAGCACTTTGCTTCTTCCTGTTCCCATGGGGTCTTCATTTATCATGGTCTCTCTTTCCTTATTCTCCCTCTCTGTTCTTGATCCTGCTGGAATCTCCCGCTCCCCTAAGCTCTCTTTCCCCCAATCCTTGCCCTTTATCACCCCCCTTCACGTCCAGTTTGCTCATGTAGATCTCATCCATTTCTCTGTTGTTGGGTGATCCCTATGTCTTTCTTAGGGTCCTCTTTACTAGGTAGCCTCCCTGGAGTTGTGAGTAGCAGTCTAGTCATCCTTTGTTTTACATCTAGTATCCACCTATGAGTGAGTACATACCATGTTTGTCTTTCTGAGTCTGGGTTACCTCACTCAGGATGACTTTTTCTAGATCCATCCATTTGCCTGCAAACCTCATGATGTCATTGTTTTTCTCTGCTGAGTAGTACTCCATTGTGTATATGTACCACATTTTCTTTATCCATTCTTTAGTTGAAGGGCATCTAGGTTGTTTCCAGGTTCTGGCTATTATAAATTATGCTGCTATGAACATAGCTGAGCATGTGCCCTTGTGGTATGATTGAGCATTCCTTGGGAATATGCCCAAGAGTGGTATAGCTGGGTCTTGGGGGAAATTGATTCCCAATTTTCTAAGAAAGCACCATATTAATTTCCAAAGTGACAGTACAAGCTTGCATTCCCACCAACAGTGGAGGAGAGTTCCCCTTGTTCCACATCCTCACCAGCATCAGCTGTCCTCAGTGTTTTTGATCTTAGCCATTCTGACGGGTGTAAGGTAGTATCTCAGAGTCGTTTTAATTTGCATTTCCCTGATGAGATGCAAGGGTGGTTCAACATACGAAAGTCTGTCAATGTAATACACCATATAAACAAACTGAAAGAAAAAACCACATGATCATCTCACTAGATGCTGAAAAGGCATTTGACAAAATCCAACACCCCTTCATGATAAATGTCTTGGAGAGATCAGGAATACAGGGAACATACCTAAACATAATAAAGGCAATTTACAGCAAGCCAACAGCCAACATCAAATTAAATAGAGAGAAACTCAAAGCGATTCCACTAAAATCAGGAACAAGACAAGGCTGTCCACTCTCCCCATACTTATTCAATATAGTACTTGAAGTTCTAGCCAGAGCAATAAGACAACATAAGGAGATCAAGGGTACAAATTGGAAAGGAAGAAGTCAAGCTTTCACTATTTGCAGATGACATGATAGTATACATGAGTGACCCCAAAAATTCTACCAAGGAACTCATACAGCTTATAAACACCTTCAGTAATGTAGTAGGATATAAGATCAACTCCAAAAAAGTCAGTAGCCCTCCTGTATACAATTGACAAACAGGCTAAGAAGGAAATCAGAGATACATCACCCTTTACAATAGCCACAAATGATATAAAATACTGTGGGGTAACCCTAACTAAGCGTGTGAAGGACCTAGATGACAAGCCAGCAGCTCTCTTACAAATGGAAGATGGTCAAAGGCAACAGATATGACTCCCAAAGGAGTAAGGGATTATCTACCAGAGCTCACCATGCATTCCAGAGATCCTTTCTGAAGGCCAGAGACTCTTTAAATACAGATGTTATGATATCCCTGCTCTAGGATATTTCAGTGTGCTTGACACCTTTCAAAACTGCCTTTAGGGCCACTCAATGACTGAATTTGAGCAATGTGCCCAAATTTGGTATATATGGCATCAAGTATAAAATAGATCTACCAAACTATGCTCTTTCTGTAAGGACAGCAGGAGCCATCTTTCCTTTTAGAAGGAGAACAACAGTCTCTAGACATGGATATCTACAAGCTTCAATGAACTCTTCATGCTTCTGTGCCACTTACGTCTCATCCTTTAACATGTGCATTTAAGTAAGGCATCTTCTTGTCCACTTGATCAAATTGGTGGCAAGGCTACCTATGTCACAGCTACTAAAGCTTACCAGTTCTTAAAACTAGGCCAGGGCTTGATGTTTACCCGTGTCTACTCTGCAGCTAGAAGCGCTAAAGAACTGCTTTGGAACAATCACAAAAGCTTACTCATTTACCCTTTGTAACTTGAATTCTACATTCAAGGCATTTAATTTTTCAGTTTGCCTAATTCCCTAGTATAGTTAGAAATAACATTCCATTCTGGTGTAATTTCTGTTGCTGTGATAAAGTGCCCTGACAAAAAAAGCAACTTAGGGGAGAAAGGGGCTTATTTCAGCCAACAACCCCCGGTTACCGTCCATTATGGTGGGAGAAGTGACATCAGGAACGGCCAACAGCCAGTCACATCTCACATTCAAGAGCATTGAGAAATGGATGCACATTCGCTCGGTTGCTTCCTTGCTGCCCTCAGCTTGATCGCCCCACTCTTACACAGTTCAGGAATTTCTGTCTACAGAAAGATGCTGCTCACAGTGGGCTGCCTCTTCCCACGTTGATTAACTTAAGCCAATACCCCACAGATATTCTATTGTGTAACATTATTCCTGGAGAGACATGAACAAATGTCTGTGCACTCAGATAGGGAATCAATGACAGACCAAAGTAAGGATACCACCAAAGGACAGCTTGATGAACCAATGAATTTATTTGGCTTACTTACAATAGTATAGGTGAAAAGTTACTTACAGGTGCAGAAATGACTCAGAATGGCTAGTATTAGCAAAACCCCTCCCCACCAAGGAGGATGACTCATGAAAGCTGGAATGCTGGGGCTCTCTGCACAATTTTCAGGAAACTTGTCAACCTGGAGAGTCTCATTTCCAGGCAGTTCAGTTGGTCTGAGCCTTACCCACACAGCTTATCTGCTCTGCCCCTTCCAGGCAGCTTGGCTGGCCCTAGCCTCTTCTGATCAGCTCAGCTGGTCTGAGAGTGTCTTCCAGCTGTCTTGACTGCTTATAGAAGCCTGGAGAGGCAGCGGCCTAGTACAGTCACTTTCAGTGCTTTACTGCATATTCTGCACTGTTTGTTCCCTGAGGCTTAAGGAGGCTCCACTTAGAACTTCCTGAGTCTTAACAAGGTTCTGTGTAGGATGGGATGCTTCACTTCCCTTTGGAACATCCTGTCTTAATGAGCTTCGCTCAAGATCGAGTGTATAAAATTAGAAGGAATTGCTATACACCTGCCCACAGGGCAACCCAATGTAGATAATCTCTCAATGAAATTCTTTCCAGGAGATGTTATTCATGTCAACTTGACAATTAAAGCTAGCCATCACGTAGGCCAACTCACAATCCCATTCTCCTCAAAATGACCAACTACTGTAGCCTCTTTGCTCATCCAATGTTTTACTCCCCATCTACTCTTTATCACTACATAGGTGACAATGATGGCACTATGTGCCTTGGATTATTTGTCATATTTCCCAGGGAGGATAACAATATCTGTATATTAACTATTCAATTAAGTATGTTTTTATTCCTGGATTTATTCATATCCTTTTAAATGACCTATTCCTAATAACTATTTTGAAGTCTTTGTCTTGTGCAGTATAGTATTTCTCAGGGCCTACTGTAGTAGGGTTGCTGGACTCTAGTGGAGACATATTGCCCTGGCTGTTACTGTGTTTTTTATGCTGGCATCTAGGCATCTGGGTTTTTTATTATTGTAACTCTGGGCACTGATAACTGGTCTTGTCTTTTTGGATGGGTGTTTTATTCCTTAGTTTCTGTTGCCCTTTGTGGTTCTTAGGAGAGTGTGGTGGCTGTGTGGTGCCTGGTAGGAAGTACTTCTGAGATCCTGCCAGATGTGGCCTTTGGGGATCTCAGAATGTGTTACTAGGTATTGGGAATGGGCTAGAGGGGAAGGAGACCAAGAGGAGGGAGGAAAGAAGTGTACCCCCAGGATCTACCTAGACCCCTGGGAATAGAGGCAGAGATAAGGAGATTCAACATCAGGTAGTTTGCTTTAGAGCTGGGGATTAGACTAGGGGTTTGAATTAGAAGGAGAGGATAAAAGAGAAGATTGCCTACGTTTCCCTGGCTGGTAAAGCTTACAGGTTTCCAGGAAATGCCCAATTCAATTCTTTTAGGGCATAAAATATGAGTATAGCAATATCTCTTCAAGAGCTCAATTTCTAGCTATCAAGCTGACATATACTTGGCTCAGTGTTACAATGCCAACTTAGTTGTTCAATGATGGTATGTGGGAAAATGTGATGAATTTTACCAGGATTGTTTGGAGTCGACAAAGGTATGATATGGGGAGAGTAAAGGATGCAAGTAGAGTGGGAAAGAGACAAGACCACAAATGAAACGAGGGGCTAAACTCTGAGTGATCGTGATTACTGTTTTGAAGAGCTAAGGACATCATTTCCTGTAGCTTTTGGATAACCTTCAGTAGAAACTAGAGATAGGTAGCTATTGCTCAGAGAGAGTTTTTAAGTAAATAGATTGTAAAACAGGTTGGTTACATTTACTCAATGACAAATTGAGTAATTTACTACAGACATACCAAGTGTCAATAGAATTTGGGCTGGCAAGGTAGTCACAAATTCTGACCTCCCTGAACATATGCAAATGAAAGGAAAGAAAAATTCTTGATTGACTAGCTGTGGTCATGTGGAGAAAGATCACGCTTAGAGTCTATTTACGAACTATATTAGTCAGATCTTTGTCTCTTTTTTTTTTTTTTTTACTTAGCTTTAGCAGTATCAGCCCAAGGTCAACTGCATCATTGTTTTAGAAGCAAGGTGTCCAGATAGAATTACATGGAAGCATAAGCCTGATAGAGTATTTTATTTCCCAGTGAACAGGAAGCAGATGTGGGAAGGAGGCAGAGACAAGACACATCTCCCCAGGACATGAAGTGAGTGACCCACTTTCTCCAGCTAGGCCCCATCTCCTATGGATGATGTTAGATTATGACTCCACCAAGGATGGTTACATTGCTTAGTTCAGAGTCCTCAGGGTGTAATCACTTCTCAATGTCCATGAGCAGGTAACCTAGACCTGATATAGGAACCTGTTTGAAAAATCTCATACTCATACTACAGCATCAGTCATGTGTTAGTATATGAGATTTCAACCTGAGAAATGACCTGAACGTGGCTACTTCATAGAGATCATTCAGTCTTTAAGAAGGCTACATTGGTCTGGGAAGGGAACAGAGGCAATTAAGTCTACCTAAGACTGTTTCAGCAATCTTGGAGAAAGTATGAGACTTGGAATTCATGAAGGGGCATATGCAGGTAGAAAAAGGGTGGTCAGTTTAAAATTATATTGAAGCAAAACTTATAGGATCATTCAATTAATTCAGTACATAGTGAAATTCTGATTACAGTCTAAATCTCTGAACCCGTTGATCATAACATCACTGTCTCCTGGAAAATACACCACTATTATATGTGTCACTGAGAAAGAAAAACTATTAAAGCAAGATGTGCTTTTATGATCACTTAGAGGATTCGTTTTGAACTGAGAGTGCTATTTTATATTTATGTGGACAAAGGTTTTTAAAATCTCATTTTACTCCTCTGGAAAGAAATACATTAGCAAATATCTCTGCTAAAGCATCTCTGGAACATTCGTCCCACTCAGACTGTCTTCACACAAGTCACGCTGCTATTCAAAATTGCCAGAATCCATGTTTCCACCATTGTTTTCCCTGTGTCACAGGCATTTTCTACTACCGTTTCTGAGATTTTCTTCCAACTTATAAGCCTCAATCCTGATAGTTAGATGATATGTGGTGCCAATAGAAGACTTTTAAACAGTATCTGGACTACATGTGCCTCAAGAGATCCTCTTAAAATTTCTAACTGAAAGGTCAAATAATTGCCATTGTCCAGTAGAAATTGAAAAACCGCAATGAAAACTATGAGAGCTATGTCTAAGCCAAGGACAATGCAAAATATCATCCATTCTAATACATGCTCCTATGTCAACAATGTTAGAATGAATGGGTCCAGATTAGTTCTTTAGAACTGGTGAAAATGGGAATTCTGACAATAAGTCAGATAGGCAGCACAGAGATGCCACAATTTCAAATCAAAATGAAATTCATTGTCATTTCATTGGAGACACAAATGTGTCTTATAGCTTTGTTAGAAGTGCTTATAATGCTAAGCTTATCACTTATAAACATGCTTATAGCTCTAAGAAAACTGTAGTGCAAATGTGTGGTAGTGACACATTTTTGGTCCTGAGAATCAGGTCCAGGGATTCAAGTTTGCCATGCACAGCTGACCTATACCCTCCAGCCTTGACAGGGGATATTTTGAGCATAGGCTTCTTTAAACTGTATGTCATCGTATTTTCAGAAGACTCCTGATATATATGTTATTAAAGGCATCTCCATTTGTCTGAAGGATGTGCTGAGGCACTCTAAAAGCAGTAGGTGCTCTCACAGGGAATGTGGCCTGATTACTTTGGCAGGTCACACCGGGACCTGACACCAGGGTACACAGAGGTAATGCTGGCTGTGCTTTTAAAATAGCCAATTTGAGAAAAAGGGCAATGTGTGCATGTGGGTGCACCAACCTGGGTTCACTTGACATTGAGAAAGTTTCATGTTTTAAAGCATCATTAAGCTCTGATAGATTTGTCGGTCCTTACTGAAAAGTATTTAAAATTTTTAAATGTAAAAGTTGTTTATTCTGATCTCTGTTACTTGCTATTTGGAGAATTGCAAGTGGTAATTTAGCCAACTGTAGGGAAAAATCAGGAAGTGAGAAAGATTCCTACTATTTTTTTTTAGTTGGGTTAGCTCGCACTTGGTGCTACAAGCCTCATCTTATACTCATCTAGTTCAACCCTAGGTTTTTTTTTCTCTAGTAAAGAGAACAGTGACTGAGAAGGCAGTTATTTAGAACCCCAATTCGACAACATAAGTACATAATAAACCTCATGGTTTTCAATTTTTTATTCACAGCAGAATTGAATGAAATATGATACACACTTAGCATTTAGCTAACACTGAGCTCAAAGGTTGACGTGGCACGTGCTGTCTCCCTCCATGAGCTTGCAAGTGATCTAAACACTTTGAGTTTTTATGCCTTTGTTTGGAAAGTGGGGATGACAATATTTTGTTTACAATCATGTTTTTATAGTAAACAATGTAGCCAGGTGGTGGTGGTGGTGGTGGTGGCACATGCCTTTAAACCCAGCACTCAGAAGGCAGAGGTGGGTAGATCTCTGTGAGCTTGATTCCAGCCTGGTCTACAGAAGTAGTTCCAGGACAGCCAGTGCAATACAGAGAAACCCTGTCTCAAAAAAAATAATGATGATGATGATAATAATAAATCATGTAAAATTCCTTGTACCTAGCAAGAGTTATTCCTACCCTTATTGTCACTATTGTTTGAATCCATCATTGCATTGGTTCAAGGGTTCAAAACTTAGTGTGCACACGCAGTGTGAAAGGGTAATGGCTGCTTTAAAAAAAAAAAAAAAAAAGATTGTATGGTCTGGAATTAGATTGTCCTATATGAAAAGGACATGTTGATGTGCCACACACACAGGCTCAAATCTCTAAGTTTCACACGGTCACCTAACATTATTGGACTTGTTCAGCACGAAAGTCACTAGTCATTTTGTTCAGTCATTTTCCTTTTTTAAAATTTTGTTTCCAGTTTCCCAATTCAGGTTTTAAGGAGACTATATTTATTTAATTTACACCTGGGAAGAAAGTAGCTTAAACTCTCCAAATCCTTATGGGCCTACAAGTGTTTCTTACACTATTCCCAAATTACTTCAAAAATTATTCTTACTGGAAATAAATCTTCAAAATGGTTAAAAATCCATCCAGACTGAGATATTGTAACAGTTTTGTTCCTGTTGCTATGATAAAAAAAAAAAACCCTGAAAAAAGCAATTTACAGGATTAAGCGTTTGTTTTGGTTTAAGGTTCTAGAAAGAATGAGGCCTTGCATGGCTGGGAAGACACAGTGAATTATGAAAAGCATGGCAAAAGGCAGGGGCAGAAAGCTAGGGTGACCATATTTTCATCTGAACACAGGAGCAAGCAAGAAGAAAGTGGGGCCAGCCTACAAACCCTCAAAGCTTCCCCTAGTGATGTATCTCCTCCAGCAAGCCTCTACCTTCTGAAGGTTCCATAACCTCCCAAATAGTCCCGGCAGCTGAGAACCAAGTGTTTAAACACGTGAGCCTATGAAGAACATTTCTCATACAAACCGCCACAGCTGTGAAGCCAGTTTGGATGACAATTACCTTGTGAGGGTTCTGTTTCATCCATTTGTGTTATATATTTGTCTCTCAAAGCAATTTGAGTACTTGTCACAGCGAACCATCAAAAGCATAGGGCAATTCAAAGGAAGGAACTCGAAATGGCAATTGATAAATATGTGCAACATAGTCCCTCCATCATTCCCATCACCAGAGAAGGCCTTTTAAGCATTTCTGGTGGGATGGATAATCAGTGAGAAAACATACCCACATCCCAAATCCTGAGTCTCTGTGTGCTGAGTATGACAAAGTTCATTAAAATGGCTTAGGTGTTCAAGCTCTCTAGAAGGGTAGGAAGGTACACACAGAAAGAATTCAAGGTGTTTCAAATTAGAATGTAAAACTTAGCAATTGTCTTGTGTTATGACACACTCTCCCACCTCATTCCTTGCTGTGTTCACCTGAAACCGGAGGTGAGCATGCAGAAAGCGTGGTCATGTCTGTTGCTCTGGGCAACTCTTGGGGTTCTTGGTCTTACTCACTTACATTATATTGAGAGTTTTCAAAGTCTCTTCACTGATGAAAGCTAAGCTCATTTTGCTTGGGGCAATCACACTTATCCTTCCAACAATAACTCCTTTCTTTGAGAGGAGTTTGTGAATGTTGTGGAACAAGATCCAAGTGATTGAAAGTGAGTTTTACATTCGGAATTGAATTTCAGTTCAATTACAGGAGCTCCAAATAAGAACAAACTCTTACAGCTTGATTTGAAGTTTCTCCAACAAGGTTTTAAATAAGGTGTCTTAACGACAATGCAGGTAAGTTAAAGATAAAGGAGTGTTTACACTGTTCAACTTTCTCCTTTCAGAAACCCAACCATTAATAAATGGTCACTTTTAGTCTATATTTGCCCTGTCTGGTACAAACTGAATACAGATGGTCTGTACTAGGGAAGTATTTGACATTAATGAATGACATTGTATGTATTTTTACAGAAAGATGTGTGTGTGTGTGTGTGTGTGTGCGTGTGCCTGTGTGTAAATGTCTGTATGTCTATGTCTATATGTATATGTCTGTGTGTGTATGTGTTATATACACATGTCTATGTGTATAAGTATATATCTTTGTGCATGTGTATATATGTATGTGTCTCTGTGTGTATAAATGTGCATATGTATATTTGTGTATATGTGTGTGCATGTGTGCATGTTGGCAGATCACTGGGTATGTACAAAAAACCATGTTTAGAAATGAGTATGCTTCAGGGAAGGGTTCCAGTTGGAGATAAATAGAAATAGGAATACATTTGCCAAGTTAACATTCAGGAAACAATCAGACATTTCTGATGACAAATGTACTTCTTTGAATAACATGTTTACTTCTTGAAGTGAAAGTTACCTATTTTTGCTTCAATAAAAACTTGTTTATCTTGTTCTACAGCAACCAAAGGCTCAGAAAGAAATATTTTCTCAAGAATGTTCTGTTCTGGAAAACAGGGTCATTTAAACAGTTGAGAACCTGCTGAAGGCACCAAACATTTGCAGCCTGTACACAGATCAAAGGACTCTGAACCATTTGATATTCATATTCACCACCATCTCTGCTGCAAAGAGGATTTGCTTGACTATATTTGTGTTAAGAAATATATGTATTACTTAACAGCTGAATTGAAATGAACATGCATTTTCACCTGACCACGATCAAGTACTCTTCATCCTAGAGATATAGGAGCAATTCAATATATAAAAGTCAATAAATATAATCCAGCATATAAACAAACTGAAAGAAAAAAAAACCCACATGATCATCTCATTAGATTCAGAAAATGTCTTTAGCAAATCCAACGCCCTTTCATGAAAAAGTCCTAGACAGATTAGGAATACAAGGGACACACCTCATCAACATAATAAAGGCAATTTACACCAAGTCCATAGTCAACATCATCCTAAATGGAGAGAAACCTGAAACACTTCCAATAAAATCAAGAACAATAGTTGTGTAGCTTGGTCTGCTTAAGGAGCCTCCTGGCAGTAGAATCAGGATCTATCCCCGTTACATTAGCCGGCTTTTTAGAGTCCATTACCTATGGTGGGACACCTCGTTCATCCTTGATGCAGCAGGGAAGGACTTGGTCCTGCCTCAACTGAATGTACTAGTCTTTGCTGGCTCCCCATGGGAGGCCTTAGCTTTTCAGAGGAGGGAATGGGGTATGGGTTGAGGGGTAGAAGGCTGGGGAGGGGGGCGGTGCGGGAGGAGGGAAGAGAGGGAGATCTGTGGTTGGTATGTAAAATGAATAAAAAAAATCTTAATAAAGAAAAAAAGGAACAAGACAAACTTGCTCATTCTCTATGTTTCTAAACTAGTCACTGATTGTACAAAACCTTACTCAAAGACACTTGACCCTTAAAAAATCATGGGGACTTTGGTATTAACTCTTGTGATCAAGATATGCTACATCCAAAGAGCAAGCCACTGCTAGACTGTTCTACACTACCCAAAAGAACCATATCCACCAGTTTCCGTTCATACTTAGGTTAATTTTCAAAGTTGCACATTTTCACAAAAACCTTTATTGTATCCAGAGGTGGAAAATCTGTATATTTACAGTGATTTTTTTCATCCTATATAGCAACAAATAAATGAAATAATTGGTTTTGTTCCTAAAGGGTTGGTTGTGATTGTTAGATTTTGACTTTTTAAGGTAATGTAAGGTTAAAAGATATCTCAGTGTCCTCACAGTATCCCAGGAACCTTTACTTCTAAAGGAGGAGTTGTGATTTTGGATGATGTACTGATTATGATCCATCTTTACATTTTTGAAAGCCTGACGGTTTATTGTACAGTCTGAATGTTTCATTTTGTGTGGGGAGCTGCGTACAGCTGTGCCTTAAAGATGGCGCTGTTTTCTGCCTTCCGCCTTCCCGATGGCGAGCGCTCTCTGTGGTAAACAACTCCATATAAGGCTATAGCAGAATTTGTGGCTTGCTTATGCATGCTTGAGCCTATGGGCAATGCCTACGTGGCGACCTGGGGTTGGCTGCCAAGAGCCTATTTAGGGCCGGGAGAGGCTTTCCCTGGGGGTCAGAAGATTGTTCAAGGTTCCTGAATAAACTTCAGAAAGAAGAGCTCCGTGTCGTGTCTTCCTTGCTGTTTGAGGTGGTCGCGACAATTTTGGACACCATAGGAAACCAAGTCATATGACATTGACTTAACTACTATACACAGCCAAAGACTCTGGAAAATCTCCCATGATCAGCATACATTAAATTGCAACTAGAAGTTCTATATGAATCAAAATTTTTCAAAACTATATTGTAAATGAAAGACCTTTTAGGCATTTAAATACCTTAAAATCTTTGTTTTTTTAATTTATATTTTATTTGTGGCAGAATTACCTTGCTCTTCATCTTAAGAATAAGAAACCATAGGTCAAAAGAAATGTATTAGCTTATTAAAGGTCATCTGGCTTGTAACCACTGAGACACAGCTCCAATTCTTTGATGGCTGTTAACTGTGCACTGGTTCCTGGAGATCTGGCAGAATGGGTCTGTCTGGGGTGATCTTGGATGTTGTCTCATGTTGTAAATGGTGAGTAAACAATCACAGGTGGGAAATCTGCTTCCAGGTGGAGCCCTAGAATGGTTAAAAAAGAATTTCCCCTCCCCTAAATTACCTGAATATCATGCTCATACTGTTGAATACTGTGATGGTCCTTTAAAGTCATGTCTAGGCTACAAAGACAAGGGAACAGATGAAAAAGATTACTTCAGTGCCTAAACAACTACTCATTTGGGTATGTGTATGTGTGTGGGGTGGGGTAAGTCTAAATTTACCTATAAACTTTGTGCATTTGAATTATAAAGTGCTTCACTGTTACTGAGAGTGTTATATACTTTTCACCAATGTAACTACTCCACCTTTGGGGAAAAAGATTCTTATTCTAATTTTTAACCATCTGGAAACAGTGTCATTACTCTTTTCTGATTGCTATTTTAGATAGTAAATGTCTGACTGATGGCTTTGGAAACTTTTAATGCTAAGCTCTTTAATTGATTAGGGATGTTTGTCATGTGGTCATTATTCCCACCTTCTGGCAAATTAGGCTTTCTTCAATTGCTTAAAAGCAAGTGATGCTTGGTTGGATTTTCACACAAATGTGTACATAGATTGCATATAGGCAGTCATGGCATGGCGCTCCAGGAGCCATGATGATGAGTTATGTTACTAGAAGGTAACTGA
This sequence comes from Peromyscus aztecus, assembly GCA_902168405.1. Classification (NCBI taxonomy): domain Eukaryota; kingdom Metazoa; phylum Chordata; class Mammalia; order Rodentia; family Cricetidae; genus Peromyscus; species Peromyscus aztecus. The sequence goes on along the minus strand of CABHPQ010163754.1, from coordinate 28,906 downwards.
AATGAAATGAGCCTGAAAAACCTGACCTGGTCTGGAATATATCATTACCATATCAAATCACACACACACACACACACACACACACACACACACACACACACACACAC
>CABHPQ010163754.1:0-23997 GCA_902168405.1 Peromyscus aztecus | reverse complement strand
ATTGTTTTAAAGATTTAAAAGCAGGATTTAATGTTTCCATGCTCTGGAAGCTAGATGAAACTCTCAGATGAGTTACATTTTTCCACCTCTCTCTCTCTCTCTCTCTCTCTCTCTCTCTCTCTCTCTCTCTCTCTCTCACACACACACACACACACACACACACACACAGCTTGAGAGTTTTAAGACAATAGCATTAGGAAGGATGCTTTCATTGAAGGTCACACTTAGTAGTGTGCAAGCTCTAGTTCAGTCATTTCACACCAGCCACTGCTATTTCCATTACCTCACATTACCTCTAATGAAATTGTAAAATAAACATCTGATTTGAAACTGAACCAGGAATGTCCTCGAGCCACTGTTATGTGAGCAAAGGAAAAAACAATAAAGTAGAAAACTATGTGCTAGGAGTGCCCTTGACATTGTGCACTAGGAGTATGCACTTAAACTTGGAAATGCAAACAAGGAGACCACTCTCCACACAAGGCCCAGCCTTGAATTAGCATACTCAAGCATATCAGAAAGAACACAGCGGCAACTGTTACCTCCAGGGCTAGTGGGACAGTTAGAAGGATGAGTCGCACAGAGTGTTCCGATGCTAAGTGATGAAACAGTAGGACTTTTATATTGAGTAACCGGACAGATTAGAGACACAGAAAATCCTCTGACGCAACATCTGGAAGTATTGGGGGAAAGCACAAAGAGCCATGTTTAAAATGCATAGCCAAATTCACAAAAACATACATAAAATCCTCAGGAGCTAAAAGCAAGGAGACAAGAGAATGGATTAGGAAAGCATTGCTGCACTTAACAGCTTTTCGGGGTGCAGGTGGGAGTAGGGAGGCATTAGTCAGTTCTGCAAATTACAGGAAGATGAGAGATCATAAAAACAAGGCTTGGGAGCTGCTGAGTTGGAAAGTAAGACTGTCCAAACCTTCACCTCACACACAAGCTTACAAAGCTGGGGCACACACAGGACTGTGAGCTCCGGAAGGGGCAGAGAGGGGACAGCCTATCTACCAGCAAAGCCAGTGGGGGAAATTTTATTAACTTGATCTGGGATCTTGACAGGAAAAGTTATTCCACGAAAGATTATCCATTTAAGGAACAAAGATCAGAATTAGACCATAGGGACTTCAAATGATAAATCTGAAGGAAATGCACAATTAATTTGATTGAAATAGAGGAAGGAATCAAAAGTCTGAGAAAGTAATACAATATTACCCAAAGTACATATAAAGAATTTCTATCTATCCATTTTCTATCTATCTGCCTATCTATTCGTGTGTGTGTGTGTGTGTGTGTGTGTGTGTGTGTGTGTGTGTGTGTACATATAGAGAGATACTTGGAAATTTTACTCTTAGAATCAGGTATCACACAGGGGCCAGAAAGGTGACTCAGTGGTTGACAGCCCTCTCTGCTTTTCTTGAGGACCCACAGCAGGTGGCTCAGGACCACCTGTAACTCCAGGTCCAGGGGAATCCCATGGTCTCTTCTGATGGAACTGGCTACACACATATACATGGTACACACACATACAGATACACATACCATTAATAAAAATAAAAGTAAACCTTTAAAAATAAATGTATTGGGGCTCAAGAGATGGCTCAGTGGTTGAAGGCACTGGCTGCTCTTCCAGAGGACCTGGGTTCAAATCCCAATATCCACCTGGCAGCTCATTACACTCTTAATCCAGCTCAGATATGACAACCTTACACAGACGTACATGACGGCAAAATACTAATGCACATAAAATAAATAAATAAATAAATAAATAAATAAATAAATGTATCATAAAATATATAATTCTACCATTGTTTAAAACATTAAAAAGTCACTTGCATGTTTGCATAAAGGAATTTTCCTTATATCAGACTCGATCTAACTGCTTTGTTTTCTATACTTTTTATTGAGAATAATCAAAGATGATTGCTAGGGAAAACCTGGAACAGGAAAATTTGGGGAGAAATAAATAGTAACTTATAAAACTAAAAAAAAATTGAAAACTGAAAAATATTGTGCATGACTGAAGAGTAACTCAGTGATCAGAAAATTAGTTTAATGGCAAACAAAGGACTCTTAATGACATTCTGCTGTACCCATAAATCAGTGCCTCGCTTGGCCCTCATCTCAGAAGCTGCCTTTGCAGCAGTTGGGAGCTAATACAGAGACCCACAACTGGACACTTTGCAGTGAGTGAGACACTTTGGAGCACTCACACCCGCATGGAATGTCTACATCAAACCCCTCTCCTCAGGGATCTGGGAGCTTTGAGGCAAAGGAAGCAGAAAGATTCTTAGAGCCAGAGAGGATGGATAAGCACAAGGAAACAGCATCTCCCAGACACAGTGGACTGATGCACTTGTGAACTCACAGAGACTGTGGCAGGATGCATATGGCCTGCATAGATTTGGGGCCCCACCCCTAAGCAAGAGCTTTCCGTAATTGACACTCAAAGGGTATTGATAGTGTCAAAGGGGAAAATCCATTTTCTTCAATGGAAGTGTCACTGGGTACATCAACTATACTCCAGGCCAGGCCCCATGCCCAGGAGAAGGTGTTCAACATAACACAAAATCATATTTTTGTGGACCTTTTGTTTTGTTTCGACTTGTTATGGGTTTGGGCGGGTTTGTTGTTGTTGCTCTTATTGGTCTTTTGTTGTTTGTTTTGATTTTTGGTTTTGTGTTATTGTGTTGATTTCTTTGGTTTATTGTCTTTGTTTTCTTCGAGGGACTGTGAGATAGAAAGAAAGAGAGAGAACATAAAGTTGGGTGGGTACAGCAGTGTGAGGATCTGAGAGGAGTTGGGGGAGGAGAAAAATGATTAAAAAAATGAAAAAATGTAATTAGGAAAAACAATAAAAAAGGAGAAAAAGCTGGGAAATCGGTTTAATGGTTGAGAAAAACACAGAGACTAACAGGAAAACACAGGAGGCCAAAGACAGAAGTAAAATGAGAAAGTTGCAGACACTGCTAAGGGTGCTCCAGAGGAAGAATGCACAAAGTCCAGTCGATGGTGTCTGGAAGTGTCTGGAAGTGATATGCAGTTCTCAGATTCAGGAAATCCCACTGTGGTGATATTTTACTTGTGCTGTAACAAATAAAGCTTGCTGGGGAATCAGAGGACAAAGCCAACTGCTATATTAAACACAGAAGTCAGGACATAGTAGCACACGCCTTTAATCCTAGCATTCGGGAGACAGAGATTCATCAGGATCTCCGTGAGTTCAAAGCCACACTGGGAACAGAGCCAGGCATGGTGGCATCCGCTTCTAATCACAGTGCTAGTTAACCATAGAGGTCTGGAGGTCTGTACAGACAGACAGGAAGTGATAGAGCTGGGCGGAAAGAGGAAGTGATGTAGCTCTGTGGAGAGAGGAAGTAAGATGGCAGGACACAGAAAGGTATATAGGCGTGAGTATACAGGAGGTAGCTCTCTCTTAGGCTAAGGATTTCCTAGCAGTGAGAACTTGTGGCTGGCTTGTTCTATTCCTCTGATCTTTCAGCTTTCACCACAATATCTGGCTCCAGGTTTTGTTTTGTTTTTTATTAATAAGACCTTTTAAGATTCGTGCTACATCCCACAAAATTCAAGTTGTCTCTAGAGCAGCAGCGGCAAATAGATGACTGCAAAACAAGCTAAGAGGAGACATAGACAGCCATCAACAGACAGAAAGTCTGGCTTCTCAGCAGCAGTGAAGAGGGGGGATGATAGTGATTTGCCCTCCTTAGTGAGCTGAAGAATGTTTAAACTCTCATGAAAACAGGTATTTTGGATTCATTTAATATCATGTAAGTTATAATCAAATGATAGTTCCACAAACGAAAGTAGATTACAATGACTATCAAAAGATCCACAGAAGGAATTTCTCACTAATGTTCTTCATGCAAAAAGATGTTGATTCAGAAGAGGACAGAGGGAGAGGAATAAAGAGTGAGCAAATGACTTGGTACACAGTAGACAAGTCTAAATGACCACAGCTTTATTATCATGGAACAATAACAACCATTTACCCGAGAAGGGGAAACAGCAAGACAAATTCTCAGCAAAAATGACAAAGGCTCAGATAACCTTGACTGGTACTAATGTCCTAAGGTCACTCTATTTCTGAGTGTCTTATGAAGATACCAATGTCTTTTTTTTTACTTGAGACAGGGTTTCCCTGTGTAGCTTTGTGCCTTTCCTGGAACTCACTTGGTTGCCCAGGCTGGCCTTGAACTCACAGAGATCCTCCTGGCTCTGCTTCCCAAGTGCTGCTAGGGAAGCAGAGAAAACAGAAAGTGGAAACTGCAAAGTCAACAGCACATTGTTGGTACTATCAATAAATGTAAACAAACTAAGGTGGCAGCTCAAAGACTACTGAGTCATTAGAACTATTTTTACATTGTTTTCAACAGACAAGCTTGAAGTCTAAGGATATGTAAATGTCAAATATATTCCTCATAAGTTACCTTAAAATACAAAATTTTAAAGATATCTTAAAATTTAAGAAATATAAATAGAATTGCAATGAGATAAGCAGAATCAAACCAGATAATTCTAAAAGTTTTCTAAAGTTCTCTCTTTCAATTTACCAAATTAACAAAAATTCATGAAAACACAGCAGTTTAAATGACACAATTAAGTATGATCTACTTGCTACAATAAAAAAAAAAAGAACTGGGCAGTGGTGGTGCGTGCCTTTAATCCCAGCACTCTGGAGTCAGAGCCAGGTGGGTTCAAGGCTAGCCTGGTCTACAGAGCAAGATCCAGGACAGGCACCAAAACTACACAGAGAAACCCTGTTTTGAAAAACAAAAGCAACAATAAAATAAAATAAAATAATAATGAAAGAAAGAGAGAGAGAGAGAGAGAGAGAGAGAGAGGGGAAGGGAGGGAGGGAGGGAGGGAGGAAGGAAGGAAGGAAGGAAGGAAGGAAGGAAGGAAGGAAGGAAGGAAGGAAGGAGGGAAGGAAAAGAAAATGGAAAGATGAGTCAGCCATATTTAAACCTCTCAGGATTCCTAGGAAAAGTTACTGAAATACCACAGGGCAATTATATCCAATACCCCTAAGAGCTCAAGTTGTGGGGAGTAAACACATGAATTTTCCAAGCTGAGAAAGAATGGCAGCTGACTTGAAATCTGACTGGAAATAAAACCACCAGGAGTCAGTAGGAGAAAAAGGATTACAAACATTGCTGTTCATGGTCTTGGGGATAAGTGTGGAAAAGCATATATCATCTAAACATATTTGTTTAGTTTTTGCTTTTTTAATGAACTCTGAACAGTAATCAACAATTTTTTCTTACTTGTAATTTTATCTGAGGAATCTTGGGGTATGAGAAACTATATTGATGAACTCTGGAAGTACAGTGGGGTAGCAGGTTCAGCAAGTCCTTGACTTTCATCAGAGCTTTTCACTGGGCTTAGGTATGTGGGTGGCATCCCAGAAATACTGACACCTTCCAGTCTGTTTGTATCAGCTCTTCATGTTGTTGTTTGTTTGTTTGTTCATTTGTTTGTTTGTTTTTCCTGTTAAAAACTCTCTTATCCTTTTTTTCCCCATTACTTCAATGTTTTCTTTTTCTTTTTTTGCAATAAATTCTCTGAATTAAATGACTTACTTGACATATTAGACACAGTTGTTGCTTTTCTGAACAGACCATAACTGTTGTAATGTCTAGGGATTAAATAACAAAAGTAGTCCTGTTTCTTCAACACACACACACAGACACACACACACACACAAAAAAAAATCTTTCACTGTGGATTAAAGAGCTAAATGTTAAAAGAAAATGTGGAACAAACAAAACCAGACAACATATTCTGATTTTCAAGTTAAAAAAGATTTTCTTTCATAAGACAAAACAGAATACAATTCAAAAGGAAACTATTGATGAATTTGACTGCAGCAAAATCTAAAATTCTATTCATTGAAAGACCATGCAAATTGAAGAGATAAACCATAAATGGGAAAAGACATTTCTAATTCATATAACAACAAAAGAAAAACACATCAATAATATAAAAATTTCGAATCAAAAAATGAAAAACAAATCTCAAAACTGCAAAGGAGAAGAACTACTTCTAGGAGAAGAAATCCAAGAGGCAGCTAGATGCAGACACACAGAGCTGAGGAATGTGAATTGAAACTACAAGGTCTTTACTTCAATGAAGTAGGAAGTCAGAAGTGGGATAATCCCAAATATTGATGTAATATGAAACCAATAGGAAAGAATACACACCACCCCTGGGAAAGAATGCACACAACACCTTCCCATTACAGGAATTCACCAGGAGGCAGAGTGCAAAGATCACAGGTACAGTCCATCCAAATCAGACCCCAGGGCACAGAGGAAGGCAGGAAAACATGTAAATCTGAAGGCACATATGGCATTTTCAACTATGCTAGCCAAATCTCTCTGAGATTGCCTAGAATTATAAGGAACACACAGGTGTTGCTGGGTCCTAACAGCTCCCTCAGGGGAGGGGGGGTGAGAAGGTACAGAGTCAACGACATAGACCCTGGGAGTCAGGTGAAAGGCTAACAGCAGACTCCTTTATTTAGTAACAGGGAAAGCTTCATATACCCTCCTCCCAGCACCCAGGCTGTGTCCTGATCTGGTGACATTGCATGGTTGTCCCTCATTGGCTAGGCATGATCAGGAGCCCTAACAGTGCCTTCTGCTAGGCCCTCAGGCAGACTCCTTATGATCAGGAACTCTGGACAGTGCCTGTTGCTAGCCTCTCAGATAGAATCCAGGTTGGCTCATAAAGAAGTACATTATGTGCATGCCTTGGCAACTGGTTTGAGCCAGTTTCCTCAACCCTATGGGCCTATCCTACTACACACAGGTTAGCTGAAGAAAAATGTCAATCTTTGCTAGGATTTTTCTCATTTTGATATGAAAAAACCTTAACTACATTAGAAGATGTAGGAATCATTATTTCTTACACAGAGGAAAAGAAATCTAATGGTATTCACTCGTGGAGGGAAATACAATGAGGGTTTTTCATCAGAAAATATTGTGGAAATTGGGTAGTGGTGGTGAACAACTTTAATCCATCCCAGCACTAGGGAGACAGAGGCAGGTGTATTTCTGAGTTTGAGGCTAGCCTCATCTTCAGAGCAAGTTCCAGGACAGCCAGGCCTACACAGAGAAATCCTACCTCAAAAAATAAACAAACAAGAAAACAACAAAACCAAAACAAAACAAAAAAGAAAGAAAATACTGTGGAAAAGAAACAACAAAACACCTACTCCCTAAACTCCTGTATTCTAGACATGAAGTGAGCAATGACACCTGAGACCAGCATAATTTCCTTCACTTAATTTCATCACCTTTTAGGTATAAGGCTGGAAACAAGACAAATACCTAAAAACTTCTGGTAAATTATGTTTGATTGAGAATCACATGCATTAAAGTATTTGATCAGGAGTAGTGTCCTGAACTTTTATTTTTCTGAATTTATATTAAAGGCTATTATATATAAAGCATAGCCTAGATCTGATGAAGCACAAGCACAGGGCTTAATCCTTAATTGGGATAGAAAATTTAAAAAATAAAAAAGGTTGAATTTATCCTCAGGGAAATTTGGGCCTGGCCATTGTCTCCATGGAAATAGGGCATGTAGGTCCTAAATTGCAGATGAGACCACATGGGTTCTTCAAGCTGGCAATTGAGCCTGAGCCTGTGATTTTTTTTTTCTTCTTAAGGCTCCAATGGCACTCAGTAAAAACTTCCCAGTTCCACATAGTTACCTATGTCCTGATACTCTCAAGAACAATCACATGAAAATGAGCACTTACATGGCTAATATGCCAACAAATGACCAACACTCTACCAGTATCCAGGAATGCAATTTGTGTGTGTGTGTGTGTGTGTGTGTGTGTGTGTGTCTGTGTGTGTATCTGTGTGTGTCTGTGTATGTCTGTGTGTGTCTGTGTGTTTGGGGGTGGGATGTGCTCTCTGGCTAGAGAGAAATCTACTTCCAGACTTGCATTTGTGTAGACTGCTTTCTAGAATCATTCCTGATACCGCCCTCGGTTAGGTTTCCAAAAATCAAAGCCAAAGATAGAACTTCTTGTGCAAATGATTAGCATAGGATTCTCTTTGGAGAACTGAGCTATAAAGAAAGCAGGGTAGAAAAGAATTTTTTTTAAATACATCCTTGGAAGATGTAGCAGAAAGAAGCCAAACCTCAGCTTGATTGCCTGAGAAACAACAAATTATGAATTAAACCATCCTACCATGAGGCAAGATGGTTGTGTGCCCAGACAAGCCTTCTCTAAAAAGAAGAATTTCCAGGGTGAGAGGCTCCAGCAGGCCAATGGCTATCCAAAAGTGAATGGTCTACTGTGCATGAGCTACTAGCAACTGCTTCTTTTTCACAGCTGGTCTACAGAAAAGGATGAACAGGGCACCAATGCTCAGCTACGGGAGGAATAAAACTCCCTGCTGCAACATTTAAAAAAATGTTCCATGAAGATGCCACTTGGCTTGTAAAGAAGAAAAAAGAATTAATTAGGCAGACAATGAGGACTCAAGGGTATTCAGGCAACAAGTTCTCAGGGTTCAAGTTTGGAGAGGATTTATATTCAGAATCAAATACACCTGATTTTAATTCTTCTGAATTCAGGAGAAGCTTATCTACTGGGTGTTAATTCTTGTTTCCTTTTTTTTTTTCTTTTCCTTAGATTATTTTCTTTAAGCTAATAGCCTGCCAATTCTTCCTGGCAGTAGTATCACTGAATATAGCTAGTTAATTAGGTACACTGGGGTTAGTTTACAACATTCATACCAATTAAGGTATTTAAACATCTCACTCGAGTAATAATAGACACCTTATAGAAAGGCTGGCTACTTTGGCAGCTTAAAAAAGTGTGTAAGCAAAAAAAAAAAAACAAACAAAAAAAAGTGTGTAAGCAAAGTTGTCTTGCTATTGGCTCCAGACTTTCTGAAATCATGTGGCATAGAAGGGTTCAAGTTTAAAGAAAAACAATCAAAGGGAATCACACAAAAAGAAGCCTGGAAAACTTTGAATTAACCCATTTTATTATTTTTAGGAAAAAGTAAAAAAGAAAATTAAAAATAACAACTGTTCTATAGTATCTACTTATAAAATATCTAAATCTAAAACTCCTATAATTGAAGTTATCATGTCCCCTTATTATATTGACATTAGGATCATCATTACTCAGTTCAGTCACAACTCCACCATGAAGAAAATGGTTTAGGGAGGTAATGACTCAAGAATCAATGTTATTTTTGGTGAGAATGCAAATTTATATGCATGCATATACATATTTGTGTTCATGTGAACCTGTGTGAGGGATACACACACACACACACACACACACACACACACACACACACACACAGAGAGAGAGGGGGGGGGGGAGAGAGAGAGAGAGAGAGGGAACTTATATCTAAGTGTTTTTATTTCAAAACCAAATATAAATTGCTTCAATTCTAAATTGTGCGTGTGTATCTCTGGCATAGCATGGAGGTGATCAAGAATTGACACCATGATACAGCTAGCATTTGAAATTGTGAGATAAGAAAAGCCTTCCTTTAGAACTTGCCAGCCAGGATCTAATGTTGTGCAGTTGGAAGCTGTAGGTTATTAAATGAAATCAAGAGCACATCAGGCCAGCAGCGCCTTACAAGCCATTAGTGTTTCATTTAAAGGGAGTGTCTTGTTTCTGAAATATTCATAGCTGGAATCCACCACCACTGCTGAGATTTACATCTTCTTTCTCCCTATTATGCTTGCTGAATCTCCTCAGTTGCTATTGTAGGAAAAATATTCAAAGATTTATAGGCAGCAAAGAGAAGGCAGCAAATTATGACATCCATTATTGGCATCTGCTCTTGTCTGTATCCCCAGGAAATGCAAATACAAACGGCTTCCAATTTCCTACTACAACTGAGTTGCAAAGGGAACTGTTATATGCAGATGAGGCAACTTCTATTTGGACAGAGATAAAATGGAAGAAATTTCATTCTACCACACTTGGCACACCATTTGCATAACTCAGAGAAAGCTGTCACAAAGGAATAATAAAAAATCATAAAGCGCTGAAAGAGCCACATACAATGCCTGTAGCTAGACTGCATACAGCAGAAAAGGCATGGCTGTGAGTTGTATGGGCTGGTGCAAGATCTAAAAACAAAAGGAAGACTAAATTTAGAAGCTTCTATATTCACCAGTACAGTGATCCCACTTCACGTGCCTGGCAAATGGATTACGCTAGGTTTGAAAATAACTTATAACTCAGTAAGCAGAAAATACACAACCCACATGACCAAGTTTTAAGAATATTTTGGCATGGATTATTGCTTCTCCTAGGCAATGACTATAAAGTTGTTTCCCATGATTCTGTAGTTTGTTTTATTTATTTATGTTTCTGTGTGAGGGCAAAGACTGCATGTATCCACTGTATTCTTTATCCTACATGAGTTTTAAACATAAATAAATGCTATAAGTGTTTAGTGATCAAAACTGAGTGGGTGCAGGAGACGGTACACTAAGGTGGCCTGTCTCTATGAGACTGGTTCTTGGCTCGTGTGTCATACCTATCCCATTTGTTTGATGGTTTGGATATTGTTTGTCTCCTGGGATTACAGGTGCTGAAACTTGGTCCATGGTAGTTGGTGAATTGTTGGGATCTTTCAGAGCTAGAATAGTGGAAGACAATGAGCCCACAAAAGTACTACTCTTAGGAACTGGTTAAAGCTGTCTTCCAAAATTGGGTCAGGTCTCATGGAATTTCTTATGCCCAAGAGTACGTTGTTACAAAAGAGAAAGACTGACCCCTATCTTGATATTACTTCTTATCTCATCCTTTCTCTCACTTTCTCACAGATGCTCACTTCCTGGTCCTGTCAACTCTCCCTTTCTTTGTGCATTCCTATCATAATGCCATCTTCATGTTGTGATCAAAGCCAAAATGCCTTTACCAGAAGCCAGACAGTCTCGAAGAGGTTCAGCCTCTAAGATTGTGAGCTGAGTAAACCGTTTTCCATGTATAAAATATCCAGCATCAGTTATTTTGATATAGCAATACAAACACACCAACATAGTTGGTTCAGGAATAATTACATGAAATATCATGGTTTATGGCCAGCACAATACCTGATATAGATTTTACTTGAGATCTAAGTTCTTTTTTCCTAGGCTTCTACATCCTCCCCAAAGTGTTTCAACTTGAAAAATAAAAAAGTTAGAAGTTTTTGACAATTTTAGACCTTAAGCTCAGGTTATCCAGTTACTTGTTTTCTCCATGTCCTTGTCTGTAAGGTTCTCTCAGTCTTAAAGCCACATCTAGATGTATGAAAACTTTGATCCTTGACTCAATTTTCCTTTTTTTCAAGTCATGACCATCTTACTGGATAACTCAACTAGTTATGTCTAGGTAAATGACACATTCTACTTTTGAATTATGTTATAGTCATCTTGCTGGTGAGAGCTGATTCCTACCACAGTGTTATGAGAATGAAAAACATCTGACAACCAAAATTCTATAGATGAGAGCTACAAGAAACTCACAGATCAGGGCAGGGGGACACCAAATGCCATGCAAAACAACATGGGCTGGACTTGGGAGACAAGTGAACCACCAGGGTTATGAGGAAGCAGGTGACAGAGTATCTTCAGGATGAAGCTCCTCTCAGTTCCCACAGGAGGTTCTGAGTAGAGGAAAGACTATTTCTGTTGGCTGGCACAAGACTGAAAGCTATTCCTTAGGAATAAGCAGGAACAGTGTCTGCCCCTATGGCAGGACTTTCTTGCTGGGGAGATCCTGTCTGTAGGAGATAAGAGGGCACTGGGGTTCTACCCATAGCTATTGTTAATGTCATGGTAGCACATAATATTGACCTCCATGTAAGCTGTGTGCCTCCAAACTCATATCTCATGCCCTCAGTTCTTTGAACTCTTGTACTGTAAGACTCTTTGCCTGTGTTCAATGGTTGTAGCATTTATACTTCCACCTAAATAATGTTCAGCATCATAATCACCAGTCTGTTCCTTCTTACAGCCTTCCCAGTTCCAGCTAACTGTTCTACCAGCTCCCCTCCAAAGCCAGGTCTAAATATATTCTACTCCTGAGTTAAGAACTACTAGAGAGCCGGGAGGTGGTGGCGCATGCCTTTAATCCCAGCACTCGGGAGGCAGAGCCAGGCGGATCTCTGTGAGTTCAAGGCCAACCTGGGCTACCAAGTGAGTTCCAGGAAAGGCGCAAAGCTACACAGAGAAACCCTGTCTCAAAAAACCAAAAAAAGAAAAAAAAAGAACTACTAGAGAGAAAACACAGAGTTAATGACTCCATTACTATATTCCTAGACTTTCACTGCCAGTGGGTTGTAGACATTGCCTAAAACCAAGTGTTTTGATTGTAATAATTACTGGGTAAGGTCATCTAGGGCTTGAGAACAGGCCTAACGATTCTACCTACACTGCAATTCTAACTTCAGTTGAAGGAGTAACATCTCTCTTGTTCCTATGACCCAGTCCTACACTGATCTAGTGCTGCAAATCCTTTCCTACCTCATCTCCTTGACAACCTCATTCCATCCTCACATTTCTCCTTTTGGTCCTCAATCTCCCCCACTCAGTTGTTCTATCTTAGAAAATACTATCTTTGATCTTTATCTACTGTCATATCTTTCTTCCCTTCATAAACAGGCTGCTTTTAAAACCAGATTTCAATTTTTTCCATGAAACCCTCTATCTCCGTTCCTCCCAGAACATTAGAGAAATGCATCGGCCAAAACACACTGACAAACTGGCTTTATCAGGCCTCCTGGGAGCCTTAGAGTCCTGAGTGTTCTAGAACACAGGGCAGCCAATTCCATATTTTTGCTCCACCCATTTTTTAACTTTCTAAATAGTCTCTTATATGTCCTATCTCCCCCACACCTGCCCACTCTGCATGCTCAGTCCTGATCTGTGTCCCTGAGACCATGGTATCCACACCTAGCATGGCCCACTCTCAAAGTAGTATTTCTACCCAGAACCCTTCCCCTGGCTCCTCAAATGCTGTGTACTAGCTAATAGGCACCTTTTGTTTTGTGTGTCCCCAGAACTCAGGCCACACTAAGGTCACCACTGGTTTCCTAGAGTCACCTTTGTTCCCCTACCATGATATGCCTGCATTTCATCTCCTGCTGTGGGCATCACATTGACACCTGTTCCTCCTTGCACTTTCAAATGTCTCTGTGTTTTTGTTTTTTTACAATAGTGTTGGAGCTTTGACCAGTAGAGAGCTTTTAGTTCTCCATGGAGTTGAAGATGTTTATATTCAGTGACTTCAGACCTGATCTAATCTAGACACCTTGAGAAAGATTTTTAACATAGATTAATTATAAATACAAATATGTTCTTCTTCCTTACACACAGTGAATCAGGAGGACATAGGAATAGTATTCATTTGAGTTTCCTCAAATTATCACTAAACTTTCCCCAACAAAAACACTGGACGCCCCAGAGTAAGTATTGTTTATAATGTTATTTCAGAGAGAGAGATAGCTCTTGAAGGATTTGCAGAATCGCTTAGAAACTGATGACATGTTGTAAACATGATCTTCACATAAAATTCAAAAGGTGGGGCTAGGGAGGTAACTCGGTTGGTAGAGTGTTTATCTAACAGGCATGGAGCCTTAGGTTTGATCCCCAGCACCAGGTAAAACCACACATGTTGATATAAATCTGCAATCTGGAGGTGTAGGCAAGAGGATCAAAAGTTCAAGGTAACTTTTCCCTATATTGGGACTTCAAAGACAACCTGGGATACATTATACTCTGTCTCAAAAAAAAAAATAGAGGCCATGGAGATGGTCCAATGGGCAATGTTGTTTCTGTATAATATCTGCAATCCTTGATTCCAACCCTAGCACCAACTTATAAAGCCTATAACATTAGCATCATGGACAGAGACAAGATTTAATGATAGAGGAAGACTCCAGACAGGCTCCTCTAACTTCCATATCCATGTGAACACATGCATACAACCCAACACCATATGTGCACAACACCCACAATAAAGAAAGAAAATTAATAATATTAAAAAATGAACTACTCATAGCCATGTCTGCATATACGCAATAGAACCTCTGTATGTATTCTCATGTTCCCACAATTACCCCCTACTACTATCCTCTTTCCTAGAAAATGACTGACAGCTGCTGACAGTAACCAAGAAACTCCAAATATTCATTGCTATTCATCAGATCACATTATAATCTTATAGCATAAGCAAAGATGAGATTCTTGAGGTTTTCTGACTCCTGGTTTTGCATAGTTCTTACTGAACCAGTCCACTGAACCAGTCTAAATCCTAGAGACAGGTTATCATCATGTCTTCTCTAAATAAGTCATTCCAGTAGCTTATGGAATTAACCAACATCTCATTTCCTCATTATCAGAGTGTTCAGGCAATCAAATCTACTCTCAAGCCTGTGCCTTCCAAATCAGAAGAAGGTTCAAATCTGAGAAGTGAATACATTTATCTAAGCAGAGCCTGTCAGAACATTTTTAATAAAGACTTGGCCCAATTTCAGAGCTTTCTTTTCATTAGGGCAGGTCTGAAAGCAAAGGCCTTGAAAGTGGTTAGAAAAACATAGTGTAATCACTATGGTCCCATTATCCTGTCCCTGGGTAATCATTAGGCATCAGCTTGCCAAAGCGAAGGGCGGCAAATTACTCATTTATTGTTGCCTGAGCTGTGCAGAAGATTGAAACTGGACTACTAATGATTTTTTTTTCACCTTGTTTGGGAGGTTCTGTAGAAGAGTTCACATGCAGCACTGAGTCTGACTGGCTAGAGACCGTCCTTGGAGAAAAATATGAACGGGAAGCAAAGCATCACCTTCCTGCCAAGGCAAGCCCAGGAAATGTCCCCACCTTACCAACACAGCTCTACAGAACAAAAAGAAGTGATTAAGGTCCCGGAACCAGGAAAGAAACTAGTGAGGTGGGTCTGAATACCTCTTCATGGACTCCAAGGGACCAGACATTTAAACACGAATCAGGGTTAAGACAAATGTTTACCAAGTGTAGGAAAAAGTTATTTTAAATATCATTTAGTTTTATGTACAATAAAGATTCCAAATCTAGATGTGGGGATAAGCAACCAAACGTTCCCAATTTCATTAGAATGTTTACCTGTTCTAGCATGAGCAGGTAAGATTCTACGTACCAAGTCACCCATTACTAAATTTATATCTACCTCCAAAACAGACATCTGTAGTGAGCGTCTGAGTAGACCTGACATGTAGGACCAGAGTGAAATTTCACACATCACGTAAGGGAATACAATGGGCTCTGCAAAGCAGATCTGAGTATTTATATGGCTGTTCTAACTGAGGTGAAATTACTAAAAAAATAAAGCTTATCAATCTAAATGAGCAAAATGGCCCTATTATAAGTGAAATACAATTTATATGTGGAGTCCGATTCTAAGGTAGAAAGGTGCTGGACAATCACTGAAACAAGCAAGAAGGAAGGTTCTGGAAAGTCTTGGGTAGTTTTTTGAAGTCAAAATGTTACATTTGAAAGTAAAGATAGAAAGCTTCTTGCTTCTATAGGAAATGGTACATTGTCTGGAATGGGGATGTAGGAATCAAAAGGCATTGATTTCTATTGCTAGCTCGGCTGGTGACTGCTTCTGTAGTCTCAGGCAATTTCCTTAGCCTATTTGTGACTAAATCTCGGCATCTACAAAATGAGGTTAGTAATCTTTTCTGCTTGAGAACAGCGAGTATTATTATTAGGACTTTTGTTCATATTATTAATGTTTGCGATGCCTTCAGGGATTTTCAAATAAAAAGCATTATGGAAGCCCTAATGTATCATTAATACTATTTTCCATGTTACTGCAAAAGCGTGCTGTGGAAGCTGATGAATTAACATTTGCAACATTTACTTAGAAATAAGCTGGAATAAGCAGCATTATTTAATGCACGGATTTCACCCTTGAATAACATTTAGGAAATCTACATGGACTAGCTTCTGATCAACCTTATATTATGCAAATAACCAAATTCAGAGTATTTAGCCAAAGATTTGGCATGTTTGTCTATTTTGCTCTCTAAATTTGTGGCTCCATTTCAGTCATAACTTAGATAAAATATGCACCATGATTTGTCTGAAACTTAGAAAGCTCTTGTTATTGGTAAACTGCAATCCTCTCTTTCACTGTGGATTGCTAAAACATGTCTGATGCATCCTTATTCAGTTTTCCAACTGACTGTAACATGATGATGCCCTTTGAGGCTTGGAAGTTTTCAGAGCTTGCTTAGCGTTTAATGTCTTATGATGCTGGGTGCATTCTGATGGCACCTGGCTTTCGAGGGCTATTAAAGAGTGCATTATGGGCACAGGGCTCCTTCGATTTACGATATTTTACCTATGGAAACCATTTGTAGGGCTCTCCATTGTAACATTATCATTAAGGTTACCAACCCTCTGCTGCAGACAACATGATTAAATCCTATTGCAATTACTCTTGTTAGGAAATCTTCTGCTTCTTGGCACTAAAGGTGCACAGAGCCTTGCAGGTGGTGATGTGAAGAGGGACAGCACTAAACCCAAGGGTTTGGGGAGCTCTATGCTTGGAAAGAAAATGGATCTCTGAAGTAAGGCATTACTGGACTCTCTGGGGATACATTTGCTTTTGAAATTCATTTCATGATACTAAAGTGGGTTTTATTCTTATTTTGTTTTCCTCTCTGGAGGAATGAAGGACAAGGACCCAAACAGTAGGAGGTCTTGCCAAAGAAAGACACAGAAAAAGTCCCAAGGATGACTGGGAAAATGACATGATGTTTTAAGCGAAATAAAAGAAAGTCTAGTCAATGAAACCATGCTTCACTTTCATACACAAGGACGGTGCTCCTTACATGTGGGGTTAATGAAGTGTAAATTGGGACCCACAGCTCCCCAGCTCTGGTGGTAGAGAAGGATTCAGCAATCCTCACCTAGAAACAGCATCTTGTACCAACAGGGCAGAGATATTATAAGCCAGATTTTCTTTTGCAACAGTTTAACCTGACCTAGTTAGTCTCTTGATGTAAGCATCCAGAGCCCAGGCAAACAGTGTGATCCTAGTGAGGGCAGCATGTGTGTGTACACACGCTAGCAGGTGCACAGGATTATGAGAGGCAGTGCAGAATGTTAGGTAAAACTCCCCATGTGTAGAAAAATATGAATGTTTACTTCCAATCTTTAGTGCTTATTGGTGCATTTTTCAGGAGAATGATTCTCCCTGTTTATTGTCTCCATTTGTTTCCTCATCCTTGTAAGGGTTTTTGAGGATTGACTCAGTTGGTATTGATGAGACACCAAGAAGCATGTAGGTGCTCTTGAAAGTGTCATCCTCTATTGGGTGCAATGGTGTTCTGTGCTGTTAAAGTGTTCCTGAAGTTGCCAGGCACATAGATATTTAACTCAAATAGTACAAAGTGGCATTTTGTATATTTTTTCCTATTGTGTTTTATGAACAAGCAAGAGTGAGGAAACCCAGAAAAAATAAATGGGACATATGCATATGAAACTATAACAAATTCTCTGGAACAGAAGGTGTTTAACATAAAAATAATAGCCAATAAGTGTCAGATGAACCTGAAGTACAAGAAGTGTGCCATGCACCAAGTGCATCAGTTCACTAAATCCTCCCCACACTTCTCTGAGTACTAACTTGAGTTTACTAAGAGAAAAATGAGGCACAGGGAGATAAAAACCACATTACTTAATTATAAGGAGCTAAGGTTATCCTGAGTTCAGTCTTCTGACTTAGCTCCCACATATACATACATAACATACATACATATACACATGTATATAAAAATATACAATACACACACATACACACACACATATATATACATATACATATATACCTTTAGTTTGTAACTACACATACACAGTTTAGTTTAATTTACAGTTCTTACTCTTTTTTAAAACAATTTTTATTTTTGTTCATACATCTTGTGTACACATCATTTACAAACACAAAGTTCTAGGTCCTATTTTGATGTGACCATGTTTTCATATATGTTCATTTTTACCTAAGTGTGAAATAACTGTCTGTCTTCTTGGGGCTCATTATACTTACCTGGCTCCTCTGCTAAGGCTGTGATCTTTCCCAGGCATGGGCTGTAATGAGTCACACTACCTAGAGTGACCTTAAAAACAATAACAAAACCTACTGACGTCCAGCCTACCTTTCCTTACCACCAAGCAATTCTAAATTATGTTAGAGACGATGACCTGACCCTCACCACATAATCCTTTTCCATCCCAACCCCTTTAGGAGGTCACTGTGGATCACATAGTAGGAAATTATAGCATGATCAAAAGGAAAGTACATACGAATCAAAGTTCATGCTACTATCATTCACACATCTATTTTGCATATTGATATTAGGACTATTCTGATACTTTCATTGCAGAACAAAAATAAAACTCTTATATAAACAAACTCAAAAGCTTGGAGACAAAGGCAAACAATTGTCTGCAAATCCCCATTGTTCAATCCATCCCTTACGTCCACAAGGGCCTGGAGACAGGTATCTGCCTCATTTTGTTCCTGTTCTTTGATGGTGAGAGGAGAATAGATGAAGTAGTTGAGGATAAACCCTTCCCCATTTAGCTGCTCCATTCTTCTCTTCTCCCCAAGGAGGCATACGGAAAGGAACAAGAATTCAGAACAGTGTGACTAAATCACACTTGTTAAAGTTAGAAAAGCCCCGAATAGGTCAATTTTACTGACTTCACAGAGGGAAACAACGTAGGAACCTTTTCATGAGGGGGAAAAGGCACCGCACCACCCACCTGAGTTTACAATTACTGTTTACTCACCTGCCTACTGTCATTATTGTCATCAAACTTTATTGATAAGGTCATCTCATGTCAAAACTACAAAATACAGGCGTTCTGCTTCAGGCTATCTGTCTTTCAGAAGGCGCCTGCGGTCTTTCTAGGCCCCATCCCTGAACCTCTACAAGCTTGCCAATTGTCTTCAGCATCTCTGTCACCACACACAAGATCCGAAAAATTTTGCCTATATTTTTTTGTTTTCAATTGTCTTTCCTTTATGGTGATATTTTCTTTTGTACCAAAATGTTATTTGTATGTTAATAAATAAAGTTGCCTGGGGGTCAGAGCTATTAGCAAGCCATAAGAAAGCAGGGCAGTGGTGGTGTACGCTTGTGATCACAGTACTTGGTAGACAGAGCTAGGTAAGTCTCTGTGTGTTCAGGGATACAACCAGCATTGGATACACATGCCTTTAATCTCAATACCAGCCATAGAACACCTGGAGGTCTATACAGACAGGCCGTGATGAGGCAGTCCTGTGGTTGGGTTTACAACCAATGAGAAGGCAGAACAGAGACTATATAAAGACTTTAACACAGGAAGTACGGGCTCCTTCGGAGAGGTAGGACCACTGCATGAGGAAGGGTAAGGTTTTAGCTCTTAGCTCTGACCTCTTTGCTTTCTTCTTTGCATTGGTTCTGTGTTTCTTATTTATAAGACGGTTGGTTACATCTACATTCCTTCTTTCCCCTATGAACGTATTCACCTTCTGCATCCCGTTCAGCACCTGCCATGTTAAAACCACTGATGAGGAGCAAATCATATAAGCCAATCTCTGTACATAGAACGATTAACTACTGTTGCTAAAGCAAAAATAATACATTTGCTAATAGGAATGGTATTAAAATAAGTTTAAAGTAATATAAATATATATAATACACATTGCTAGTTTTTAAAGGATATTTCTTAGCCATTTTTGTTTTTCCTATTGAGAGCTCTCTATTAAGATCTTTAGTCCATATTTTAATACATTTCTTATTTTTTAATTAAAATATGATTACATAATTTCCCCTTTCCTTACCTCCTTCCCTATATTTTACTTTGTCCCTCTCATGTTCATGGCCTTTTCTTTTGATTGTTATTACATTTATGCATAAATGCACAAGTATCCTCCATTACTAGGAGTCCTCACTAGGGTTGTCCTCATAGAATCCTGGGAGTTTTTACTGCACTAGGTTTCCATATCACACCCCCCCAATACCCTTCAATTCCAGTCATATCTCCCAGTTCTCTCTCTCTCTCTCCCTCCATCTGATCTCTCCTGTTCCCATTCTCCCCCTCCCCCTAGACCACCCACAAAATCTGTTCTATTGCCCCTTCCCATGCATAACCCTTAGAGCCCTCCTTGTTACTTAGCCTTTCTGGGCCTGTGGATTGTAGCATGATTACCATTTATTAAGAGATAATATCCACTCATAAGTCAGCACCTACCATGTTTGTCTTTCTGGGCCTGGGATACCTCACTCAGGATGATTTTTTTCTAGTTCCATCAATTTGCCTGCAAATTCATAATGACATTTTTTTTAACAGCTGAGTAATACTCCACAGTGTAAATGTGCCACATTTTCTTTATCTATTCTTCAGTTGAGGGACATCTAGGCTATTTACAGTTCCTGGATAATATGGATAATGCTGCTATGAATTTGGTTGAGCAAGGTGTCCTTGTGGTAAGATGGAGTGTCCTTGGGGAATATGACCAAGAGTGATATAGCTGGATCTTGAGGTAGATCAACTCCCAGTTTTGAGGAACTATCATATTGATGTCCATAGTGGTTGTACAAAGTTACACTCCCACCTGTAGTGGAGGGGTATTCCCCTTGCTCCATATCCCCACCAGCATGAGCTATCATATCACTTATGTTTTCTATCTTAGCCATTCTGACAGGAATAAAATGGAATCTCAAAGTAGTTTTGATTTGCATTTCCCTTGTGGCTAAGGAGGGCAAACATTTCAAATGTTTCTTGGCCATTTGAGATTCTTTTTTCCCCATTTATTATTATTATTATTATTATTATTATTATTAAGAGATTTTCTATTCATTTTACATACCAACCACAGATTCCCCTGTCCTCCCTCCTTCCACTCCCCAGCCTTTCCCACCAACCCACCCCCCATTCCCACCTCCTCCAAGACAAGGTCTCCCATGGGGCATCAGCAGAGCCTGGTACATTCAGCTGAGGCAGATTCAAGCCCCTCCTCCCTGCACCAAGGCTGTGCAAAGTGTCCCACCATGGGCACTGATGGAAGCAGATGCAGGTATCCACATCCAGGTGCCAGGATGAGCTCCAGGAGTCCAATCGATGAGAGAAAGGAAGGATTCTATGAGCAAGGGACATAGAGACCATTTGAGATTCTTATATTGAGAATTCTGTTTAGATCTGTGCCACATTTTTAATTGGATTTTTTTGGTTTGTTGATGCCTAGTTTCTTGAGCTGTTTATATATTTCGAATATTAGCCCTCTACCAGGTGAGGAGTTGGTGAAAATCTTTTTCCATTCTGTAGGCTGCCTTTTATCCTACTGATGGTGTCCTTTGCCTTATAAAAGATTTTCAGTTTCATGAGATCCCATTTATTAGTTGTTGATCTCAGTGCCTGTGCTATCAGTGTTCTGTTCAGGAAGTCTTCTACTGTGCCAATGAGTTCAAGGCTCTTCCCCACTTTCTCTTCTGTCACATCCAGTGTATCTGGTTTTATGTTGAGGTCTTCGATTCACTTGGACTTGAGTTTTGTGCAGGGTGTTAAATATGGATGTATTTGCATTCTTTTTTAATGATAATTTTTGTTGATTCTTTGGTAATTTTATATCATGCACCATAATACCACTCATTTCCCAGTCCCTCAGTATCCACCCTTCACCCTTATAGTGTTCCCCCAAAGGAAAACTTCAGAAGAAATAATAAAAATAAAATAATAAAAATACAAATAATATTAATTAAAGCAGCCCCCCATGAAAACAAATAAATAAACAAACTAAGCAAAAGCAAAAACACTTCCCTACTCTGTCTTTCCCTCCTCTCCATTGCCTGTTCATTCACCTTAGTGGCATCAGGACCTGCTGTGTGTCACACAGTGGACCCTTTTGTCCAAACAGCTTAACTTACAAACGTGCATTGCAGCGAGTCGTCGGTCTCGTTCAAGGCCTCTGACTTCTGATACACCATCAATACTGGAACCTCAATGAAACTCCCCTGGGATCTCCTGCTGTTGCTCCAAGTCATGGAGATCCTGCAACTATGATTCCACAGGGTCAGTCCCTTCATGCACTCCAGCAGGTCATAGATGGGGTAAATGTTGGGGTGTGCCAACTCAAAGCCCTGGACATGGGCTTGGGTGGTAGCTGGGAACACCCTCCTCAAGTGAGGAGTGGAGCCAGTTTTCCCAAGTGTGGGAGCCAGCTCTTCTATGATGGACAAGGCAGGGGTCATCAGGTTCTACTATCCAGGGCCTTTGAGGAATGAGGTCAGTTGCCTCTCTGGTGAGGGTGGGGGGCTCTCTTCAGGGCTCAGCATGACTGCCCTCATGCTTCAACACAGGGTTCAACACATGGTTCAACACAGGGAATGCATGCCCTCCCACTCCTGTGATAACATGGGCAATGGACATCAACACAGACCCCAGCTACAGCAGGACCACGGATCCAGAAATTGCCATAAGCAGCAGCTTGCGCCCAGATTTCACCATGACCTCAGGTGGCAGTGCAGGCCTCTCAAGAGCAGCATGGGCCCAGCAGCAGCACAGTCCCTGGACTCTAACATAGCCCTAGGTGGTGGCCCAGACCCCAGACAACCTCATGGCCTTCATGAAAACAGGAACCACAGACATCAAAACAGACTGTGGCTGCAGCAGGGCCAAAGACCCAGTCATGGCCTTTGGCAGCAGCCCAGGCTCAGACATCACCATGGCCCTGAGTGACAAGCTGACTGCCTACATTGGCCTGCACCTCACCACCTTCACATCTCAGATCTGCTTCTCTCCACAGCATATAAACAATTTTGCATCTCTCTCTCTCTCTCTCTCTCTCTCTCTCTCTCTCTCTCTCTCTCTCTCTCTCCCTCCCATACCCCACCATACATTTGCTCATCATAATGGCACCTTGCAGTGCTGGACAGACCCATGGTCTCTTCTACCTGTCCAGGGAAAGTAGCCCCAGAGTATTTGCATTCTTCTACATGCACATATCCAGTTAGAACAGCAACATTTGTTGAAGATGCTTTCTTTTTTCCGTTGTATCTTTCTGGCTTCTTTAAGAAAAACCGAGTGTCCATAGGTGTATGGATTTATGTCTGTTTCTTTGAGTCCATTGATCAAGCTGTCTGTTTTTATGCCAATACCATGTGGTTTCTAATTACTACAATTACGTTGAACAGTTTGAGATCAGGGATGGTGATGCCTCTAGAAGTTCTTTTTAATGTGTAGGGTTGTTTGAACTATCCTATTTTGTGTGTGTGTGTGTGTGTGTGTGCATGTGCGCGCGCGCACACACATGTTTACATATAAGGCTGAGTATTCTTTCAAGATCTGTAAAGTATTGTATTGGAATTTTCATGGGCATTGCATTTAATCTGTAGATTGCTTTTAGTAGGATGGCCATGTTTACTATGTTAATCCTACTGATCCCTGAGCATGGGAGATCTTTCCATCTTCTGATATATTCTTCAATTTCTTTCTTCAAATACCTGAAGTTACTGTCATACGAGCCTTTCTCTTGCTTGGTTAGAGTTGCCCCAAGATATTTTAGATTATGTGTGGCTATTGTGAAGAACGTTGTTTCCCTGATTTCTTTCTCAGCCTGTTTGTCATTTGTGTGTAGGAGAGCTACTGATTTTTTTTAGGTTAGTCTTGTATCTAGCCACTTCACTGAAGGCATTTATCAGTTTATAGGAGTTCCTTGGTAGAATTTTTGAAATTGCGTATGTATACATACTAACATATCATCTGCAAATAGCAATATTTTGACTTCTTCCTTTCCAATTTGTATCTCCTTGATCTTCTTCAGTTGTCTTATTGCTCTAGTTATAATTTTAAGTACTTTATTGAATAGATATGGGGAGAGTGTATGGCTTGTCTTGTTCCTGATTTTCCTGAAATTGCTTTGAGTTTCTATGTAATTTGATATTGGCTGTAGGCTTG
>CABHPQ010163753.1:10538-32600 GCA_902168405.1 Peromyscus aztecus | reverse complement strand
CTGATCCAAAACTAGGCCACACAACTCCCAACAAAACTGCATGAGGCCCAGCTGGCATCTGATGGAGGGCGAATTGTCAACAGGAAGAATCCTCACACACCCCTCTGCCTCCTCCAGAGTCCATCCTTCCATGAAGAGATTAACTGATCATCACTCCTTTCAAGGTAATCTGTATGTTTCTCTCATTTAAAAAAAATTTCATTCATGTTATTTTATGTATGTGAGTGTTTCATCTGCATGCTTGTATGTGCGCCACATGCATGCCTGGTACCCGTGGGGGTCAGAAGAGGGCATCAGATCCCCTGGAACTGTAGTTGTAGATGATTTTGAGCCACCATGTGGGTGCTGGAAATTGAACCTGGGTCCTCTGCAAGAGAACAAGGGCTGCTAACCACTGAGCCATCTCTCCAGCCCCTCTCTGCTTATGTTTAAGGTCTCCTTGTTTCTGGATTTTCACTTCTGGCTGCACTCGCAAGCCTTCCTTGACAGACTGGATGTGGAGTCCTTCTCACCCACCCTGCTCTAGGTTCTTACTGCGCTGTGGATCCATCTCTTTCACGTGTTTCAGAGAGCTCCCTTCATACATGACCTTTAACCTCCTCTCTGAAACTGCTCACTGCCTCCTCCGTGTCTCAGACGCTCCTCTATATCCCTCACCTTTTTAAAAAATATCTCCATGCTTCATGCTGATATTTTTTCTGATCTAGCTTCTGATTGGTTACTTCTTTCTCCAGCCATGTCTAATATGCTCTTAAATCTATCCTTTAAATTGATGTTTTCAGCTGTTATTTTTAGCTCTAAAATTTTCACTTTAAAAAAAAATGTTTCAATTCTCTGCCAAAACTCTCAGTCATGTCTTTTATTTCTATCTTCTTGAAATAGTAGTCTTTTTCTTTTAATTAAATGTGTATCTGATGACTCTAACGCCCAGAGCCCCTGAAGTATGTTTTCCTTCTGGTTTGCCTCTGTGTCAGATCCCATCATGTTGGGGTTTTTCTGTTTTGTGTATATTCATATTTCTCTGTGGTTTGTTTGTTGTTATTATTGACATCGCAGTTACAACTTCTTTGCTAAAATCATTTCACACAGGGAGATGAATTTGAGCCAAGAACAGTAATATATGTCTAAAAATGCCGTGATGAAAGTCGTCATTTTGTATGTTAAAATGTTTAATGGGTTGGGGCTGGAGAGATGGCTCAGTGGTTAAGAACACCGGCTGCTCCTGCAGAGGGCCCAGGTTTGGGTCCCAGCACCCACATGGTGACCCACAAGAGTCTGTAACTCCAGTTCCAGCGTATTCAGTGGCCTCGTCTGACCTCTTTGGGCACCAGGCACCTATGTGGAACACACACATGCATGCAGGCAAACCATTCCTATACGTAAAAGTTTA
Organism: Peromyscus aztecus; assembly: GCA_902168405.1. Classification (NCBI taxonomy): domain Eukaryota; kingdom Metazoa; phylum Chordata; class Mammalia; order Rodentia; family Cricetidae; genus Peromyscus; species Peromyscus aztecus. The sequence continues at coordinate 31,210 of CABHPQ010163753.1, read as the reverse complement.
AATTTTGTGAAGAACTTAGTAATTTTGTTGGGCATAGTAAGACACACCTGAAATCCTTGCCCCATGGAGGCAAAGACAGAGGAGGGTCATGAACTCAAGGTCAGCCTGGACTTGATGGTGAATCTCAGGCAAGCCTGGGCTACTTTCTGAGATTATTATCTTGTAATTAAAAAAAGAAAGAAAGAAAAGAAATGTATTGTTTTTGATGTGTTTAAATGCATTGTAATTCTTTTAACAATAACAAATAACTTTTGAAAATAAATATGTGTTAAGTATTTATTAATAAAATGATATGATACATAGAATATGTCAAGTTGAGGCTGAGGATAGAAGAGAATAGCTGGAAACAGGCAAAACAAGATTGACAGAAAGCTGATGACTATTGGAGTTAAGTTGGGAGTGTTTGGGATGCATAATACTTTGCATAATGAAAAAGCCTTTTAAGGTTTATCTTTATTATTGCCAATTGTGTGTGTGTGTGTGTGTCCATTTGAGACAGCAAGTACTTACTGAGTTCAGGGGAGATCTTTTTCCAGAGAGAATTTACAGAGACCCAAGGGCATCAGCAGAGTGTGTCACCTTAATCCAGCCACGGGGGTTTGAGGGGGCAGTATTGGATTCCCTGGGGCTGGAGGGACGAGTAGCTGGGAGCCACTGCCAGCATGGGTTCTGGGACCTGAACCCAGGTCCTCTGGAGGAGCAGCCAGTGCTCTTAACTACTGAGCCATCTCTCCAGCTACAGCAATGGTGTTTTACTTGATAAGAAGCTGTTTTAGGAGTGAGACCTTAGCTCAGTAGTTCAGAGTTTATCTAGTGTGTGCAAGGTCCTGGGGCATCCCTGGCATGGAGAAATAAATAAATAAATAAATAATAACTTTGTTAAAAGATGCTTTACTAATTGTAAAGCCTACGGCTTAGGTGGAAGTGGTGACGCACACTTGTAGACCAGTACTTGGAGGTCAGAGGCAGAGGATTACAGAAATGTCCAGGCTAGGCAGGCCTACTTAGTCAGACTTTTGTGCTACCCACCACCACCCCAAAAAGCTAACAGTTTATACAACACAGATTAATGTGCTATGGATCATCACAGCAGAGTTTGCTTTTCTGATTTAAAAAAAAAAACCCAAGATTTATAAAACTTATTGGCTTTAATACCAAACAGGATCCATCAAGATAATAATTTTAAATAAGAATAGTTAAAGGATGAGCAGGCTTTGTGTGTTTAAAATAAAATTAGATTCTGTGTTCGTTGCAGGAGAACCATGACCCAGGAAGTTTGGCAGAACTGGGGGTAGGAAGGAAGAAGAACTCACCCAGGGTTCTGGGCAGGAAAGAGGGCAAGTGTATGTGGGGAGGCACAGCCACCTTCAGGTAAGGCTGGATGGAGTCTAGAGGGAGTCTGAAGCCAGAGGCGGGGCTCATGCCGTGAACTGATGGACCAGAGAAGCTGACCTGCTGGCCGCTGTGTTGGCTCAAATTGGAACCAGGAGACAGGGTAAAGGGGGATGAAGAGTATTGGGGGGGGGTGTGGTCACCAGAGCAGCATCAGAGTTTCAGAGGCAGAGACAGGTGTCACAGGGCAGAGTTTCTGGCACTCAGTCCTCAAGCCCCTGGCAAAAGACTTTTGCAAAACATTGGTTGGGGCCCGTGAGATGTCTCAGCAGGTGACTGAGCCTACTACCAAGTTCAGTGACCTGAATTTGATCCCCAGGACCCACACAGTAGAAAGAGAGAACCAGCCGCCTCAGGCTATCCTCTGACCTCCGCACACACATACACAAGCTACAAATTTATACGATAAATCAAAGTAAAACGTTAATAACTTGGGTGGCCCTAGAGCCAACTTCTTTCTAAGAAGAGGACAATGAGGCGGGTGGGGTGGGGCCTCTGGTGACCTAGGAGGCGTTTCTGCTGCACTGGGAACGCGGAGGTCCTGAGACGGGTCGGGGAGCCAGTGGTAGACCAGGAAGCAGCCCCCAGAGGCCGAGGCTTCTTTTTTAGACTGTGTGGGACTCTGAGGGAATGGAATGAGTGATGATTCAGGGTAGGGTCTGTAGGAATGACTAGAGGAAGTCTGTGGGCAGAAGGGAAGGACTGGAACCCACAGAGGGACTGAAGAATCCTGAGACACAGAGGAAACCGAGGGAGTCAGCACTTGCCTCTGAGGCCTGGAGTGCCGGACGCCACCAACAGCTCTCATCCATGCCCTCTTCCCAGAGGAAGAATGAACATCAGAGAGATAGGCCCTGCCCTCCTGACCACTCGGGGCTCAATGGGTAAGGACGGCAACCAGGCATGCCACGATACGAAGCCCACCTCCCAGCCTCCGGTCCTCCCCCATCCCTTTCATGGTTTCAGGAGTTTCCATGACCACGACCACCCTGTCCCCACCACAACGTTTCCGTCATTACACCCACCATGACCATCATCGCTGTGACCACCTCCGTCACTGTCCACTCCACCACGATAATTACTCTCACCAACACAGTTCCTGTCCTCAGTGGGGTCTCCTATTCTGAGAACCCGCCCACATCCAAATAAAGCAGCAGGGGCAGCACCGATGTGCTGCGTGGCTGGCCAGGAGCTGCTGGGCCTGTGTTTCTGGCTTCCTTCTGGAGAAGGACATGTCAAAAGCTGGGTTTTCCTTTGCCTCATTTTTCCCATGGCCGGCTATATGGCCTTCCTTAATTCCTACCCTTACCCCACCCCAAATCCTCCATTCACTGTCTCTGAGATGGAAAAATTAAACAGATTTTTCTGAGGGAAAAAAAACCCTTAAGGAAGGGAGTGTATACAGGAGGATTAGGGGCCGGCTGGCGCCCAGTTGTCCTTGGTTCTCCTCCGGCTCTCTGTAGGGACATGTTCCCACTCACCAAGAACCCCCTCTATCCCCACCAACCATACCTTTCCTCAGTACAGCCTGGCCCTGGTACCCCCAGCAGCCCTGCCCATAAGCCCTCTCCCAGGGCCTGGAGAGATGGAGGCGTGGGATGTGAAGGGAGACAGGCAGGAGGCCTGGAAGAACAGCCTCAGAGAGCGTTTCTGTGGTGAGCAACTTGTTCTGAGCAGCGTTGCCAATTCCCCCTCCTCACTAATCCCCAGGATTAGAGTAAGTGGGGCTGGGGAGCACAGGAGGCAGCTTCTGGAATGGCTTGGCGTATGTCGAGGGAAGCATGCAGGCAGGCCGGTTGTTGGGGCCTGCTCAGGCCCTCACACCACTGCTGGGCAGCCTGGGCATGCCATCAACCTCTCTGAGCTCCACTGCCTCCCGTGTCAAGGGGACACTTAGACACAGGCCCTGCCATGTGAGCTAGGATGACTCATCTCACCCTCATAGTTCATCCCCTCACCTCATCAGCCTCAAGCGCTCTCACCCCTGATGGTGTGTGCCTCCACCCGCCCCCTCCACAGTGTCTGCACCCAGGAGGTCCAGACCCTGCTGCTGTCCTTGCCAAGTAGGGAGGCTTTGGGTCACTTGGTTTCTTTGCTTTTGAGACTGGGTCTTGTTCCATAGCCCAGGCTGTCCTCAAACTCATCACACCCGGATGTGTCTCCCCTGCTTTGTGGCCACACCTCCTGACTCTCCTCTCAAAATCCACTGTCACCTGCACTGTCCTTGCTCAGGGGCTTACCGTACCCTCATATCCAGACCGGCATTCAAGGACCCCCTCCCGCCCCCCAGGCCCAGCCTCTCCATTCCCTCAGGAACCCCTCACCCAAGCTCTAACTTGACCCTGACTGACCCACAGCTCCAACCTTCTCCTGCCTCCCTCCTGAATCCTTCCTTGCCTTCTGAGTTGGGACTAATTCATCCATCTCTGACCTCCGGCAAACTTAATAAGCCATCAACAAACCGAATCTCCAGCAGCACGGAGGGACGGCCTCTCAATAACAAGTTATAACCCACTTACCAGGCGGATTTGCTTTGGGAAAGAAGCAGGTAATTGAATCTCTCCCTCCGGGCACCATCTGTCTCCCTGGCTGGAGCCTCACCCACCCGATGCCTACCTGTATCCGGCCGTCCACGGCCAGCGAGTACTGGGCAATAATAAAATTACCGCATTATTTTATTGAAAGACACTTGGGTTTTGGGGGGGACTTGGGGAAGGTTCTCGGAAGATAAGAAGAAATGAAGGCCAGGGTCAGGAGAGAACAGTATAGGAACACTAACACCCCAAGATTTACTTGAGATGAAGTGGGGCACGGATAACATGGTCCTCAGCCCTCGTGTTTCCTTTGAATTCTTAGACATGCTTTGATCCTCACGAGTTTCTGGAGTGGCTGCTTTGTGGAAAGTTTCCCAGCCAGTAGACGAAGCTTGGATGTATTAGCTCCCACACAGCAGGACAAGGGGCTCCACCCCAGACTGGCTCCAGCTTTCTGAGAGAAACCCTACCCTGTCCCCGGCCAGCTAACACTGGGGTCAAGCTATCTCATCTCCACCCAGCAGCTCCTCTGTAAAGTGGGGATCAGGTGACCTCCACTCTCACTAGTTGAGGACTAGAGAGGGTAATTACAACCCTAAAGAGAGCCAGGGAGGCCTAGCCTCCGGTACGCCCCACCTTCCATTAGCCCTCCCTTGCCCTGTAGACAAGGCTTGCCCTCAGGAGTTATACTTGCAGTGATCCAGGACAGGGCTAGCCTTGCAGCTGGGCAGGAACCAAGAGCAACTTCCAGAGTGGTAACTGAGCCGTGCTCCTTGCTCTGAGCCCTGTTCCTAACTGTGCTCACAGGTCTGTAGAACTACTAGACAAGCGGCCGCAGTCTCCAAAGCCAGCCTTCCACCAGGGTCCCATTACAGGGTAGACTGAGGCCCAGATCCAGTTGAAGCTGACAAGCCAAAGCTGCCTAGCAGACAGGATCGGCATCATGAGGATGGCTGCAGGGCCTGTCAGGGAGCCAAGCCAGAGAGGTCAGTAGTATCTGAAGCCACAGGGTGCTCCAGACCACTGGGGACACTGGACAAGAAGCCGGACAGAATGACGGGCTGTATTGCTGAAGACAGTAAAGAGGGTAGACATTTAGTAGGCATCTAATATTTCTAAATGTTAATTTCATAGCCCTGGCTGGCCTAGAATTCATCATAGAGACCAGGCTGGCCTCACATTCACAGAGTTCTGCCTGCCTCTGCCTCCTGAATGCTGGGATTAAAGGTGTGCACCACCACACCCAGATTACTTGGGTTTATTTTTAACATAAGGTCACTCTGTGTGCATAGGCTGGTCTTAAACCCTCAACGATCCTCCTGCCTCAGCTTTGTGAGTAACAGAATTCCAAGAACGTTCCACCAGCTCCATCTGTCATCTCTATCCCACACTGTGACAAACAGTATGAGTCTCCATATACTCCACTCCAGACACAGAAACGGGAGGCAGTGAGTGTCCCAGGCCTGGAGATGTCCAGAGATCATCTGGTGACTTGGCTGGAATGTTGGGAGGATTCAGACATAACAGACAGCAAGAGGCTGCACTGCTCTCCCGCCTTAGGGAAGAGTCCCACGACCTTATTTAGGTCATTGTATGAGTTTGACTAACAGAACCAGCTGTGTAAATCACGAGTCCTGAGTTCAACCTTCACTCTGCCTCTTGCTGTGTAACCCGCGGTTACAATCCTAAATTTTCTGAGCTTTAGATCCCTCTACTACAAAGAGAGAATAAACTAGCCTGTGTTTATTTAATGACTAACGCATGCCAGGTGCCCCACGACTGTTTGCATGAATTAGTTCACCTAATTCCAACAACAACCATATGAAACGGTTATGATTTCCTCCTTTCACATATTAAAAAATAGAAACAGAGCACAAGAGGGTTAAAAATGAAACAATGCTTTTCGCCTTCCATCATATGCACTAACCAGTCCCTGGGGTTCAGTGATGTTGTGTAGTGTGCTTCACAAATAGTTCACACTGGAAGCCAGGCATGATAGCACACACCTGTAATCCCAGCACTTGGGAGGCAGAGGCAGGAGGATCTCTGTGAGTTCAAGGCCAGGCTGTCTACATAGCAAGTTCCAGGCAAGCCAGGACTATAGGGCAAGACCTTGTCTAAAATATGAGAGAAAGAAAGGAAGGGAGAGAGGAAGAGAGGGAGGAAGAAGGAATTCATCTGTGTTGGAGCCTCTGCAACAACATGAGGGGAACAGCAGGCTCAGCAAACGTCCCAAGTTCATGTCTACACTCAACAGACACATGGCTGGTGGCTATTGCACTCCAGTGTTCTAACAGTGGACACATCAGCGATCCAGAGTTTCCCCTAGTGAGCTCACAACTGCATGAGAGAAGACAGAAAAAGAGACACTGTTTTCTGAAGATGGCGGTAGGTACCATGGGATGAACCAGAAATGAGATAGGAAAGGTTGCTAGACACTGCCATGTTAGACAGGAAAGTCAGAGAAGTCCCCACCCAAGGACACATGACAAGGCAAAGGAGCCCAACTTGCAGACATCTGGGTGAGTGGTCCAGGCGGAGGGGACCGCTGGTGCAGGTGTGCATCATGGGCTCTCACCTGGAACATCTGAGAGACAAGAGGGTTTAAGGGACAGGGTGGATCAAGAGACCAAGGAGTAGAGAGAGGAGATCAGAAAGGAGAAGTGGGGTGGTAGTTAGGGTCTCACGGATCGCCATGATGGTATTGGGGGTTTTTCTGAGGGAGATGAGAGTCTGGTTCCGAGCAAAGCATGACATGGTCTGGTTCATGGTTTAGCAAGAGCTCTGGCTACTGCGGAGAATCTGAGCAATGCAGGAAGGGTTCCAAGCCACTGTCAGAATCCAGATGAGACAGGATGTGGGTCTGACCAGGTGGTGACGGTGGCCCTCATGAGCCGTCAAATATGGATGTGTTCTGAAGACAGAAGCAGTCAGATTCACTGACTGTTTGCACGGTGCTGAAGAAAGAGAAAGAAAAGTCCAGGTTAGCTAGAGATGTAGGTCGGATGCAAAGCACTTGACTGAGATGTACAAGCCTGGGTTCTGTCCCTAGGCATGGTGCTGGGCGGGGGAGGGGGAGGGTGTGGAGAAGAGGGGGGAGGAAGAAGCCACTGAGATGGGAAGGCGTAGCCAGAGAGTTGGAAGGAAAAGTAGAGAATCGTGTCCTACAGGCCAAAAGAAGAAAACACAGATGACGTCTCTGGAAATAGGCATGAACGCTTTCAAAGAGTGAGTGTCTCTCAACTAAAACATTGCATTTCAAGAATGTGTTCTGAGTAAATACTTCTGACCGTGCATACAGATCCATTGCCAAGCTGGGGGTTGTAGGGAGTTGGTTGTTGACTGTGTGGACATAACATCAAAACCAGGAAACAACTTAATTATTTGTTAGCAGGTGACCAACGAAGTCTGAATATTCAATGGCCCTTGAACGGGTTTGTCTGTACATTCTTACTAAGTACAAGCAAGCAGATTATCGTCAACAAGACCCCACACCAGTCAGGAACATGGCGACCCCTCTAGGCACTTCACTCAGAGAGTGAATTAAATACCGGGAATTCGATATTTACAAAGCTGGGAAGGGCTGGCTCAGATTTCTTGTTGGGTTTTAGGAAGTCAGGAGTGGCTGAAACCACAAGACACCTGAGCCTCCAGGATCAAAGCAGAGAAAGAGCCTAAGTCTCCGATCGATCTGCCGAAGCCCTCGCATCTGCCCTCAGATGGTGAGCAGCACTATTTCTACTCGCCAAATCTTGTGGCGGTGTCTCTCTTCGGCACGCAGGGGATTCTGAGAACTGTAGTTCTCTGGCTTCTGCCCCTTATGAGCAAAAGAGCCTAGACTACGCGGGGGGAATATCCTGAGCTGCCAGCAGACAATACTGCACACGTTCTGAAGTATGGCTTTACAAAGATAACATGCCAAAGACAAGACTGACAGAATAAACATTGCGCTGAGCCAGATAACGCCCCCTCCTGTCCACACCCCCTAATGCCTGGAACTGTGACTGTTACGTTACCAGGCAAAGGGGACTTCACAGACACGAGTCAGTCTACAGATCTTGAAACTAGGGGAGTCTCGTGAGTCCTCAGAAGCAGAGAACATCCCTCTGACTTCCCCTTGGCCATGTCCCCTGTCTTCTTCTGCAGTATTGCCCCCTGCTTTTAGCAAGGTTTGGAAGGGGATGCCCCAAGCGCAAGGGTCCCCAGCTCTAGGGTGGGAGCTATCATTTTCCCTGAGTAACTAACACACGTTGTCGATCCAAAGGGAAAATTGCATTGTTTCTCCAAAGAGTAATCATTTTGTTCTCTTGGCTCCATCTCCCTTAGCACATCTGGGATGTGTTTACTAGAAGCTTCCCCCGGAGGCCTGGGCCTGGTACAGAAATTGAGGAGACTGGAAATGAATAAGACTCATGCCAGGGCATTTAACAGGACTCACCAACGGCACCTACTTTTCCACAGGAAGCCACATCAGTAGAGATTCCGCCATGATTTTGCAAGATAGTTCCAGGGAAAGCCCTCTTGGGTTCTGGCTGGCAGAGGCAGCTCATATGCCCCGGGCTTCTCACGCTATCATGCACCCTGCCTTTGTTCCAAGTCTAAGGCCAACCTTCAGGACCTATCTTGCCTCTGTTTCCAAGGCCTTACCCCTGAGTCCTTCAAGCAAGGCCTTCTTGACTCTTCTACCTTGAGCCGCAGTTGATAACAGGAATCTTCCCCTGTGATCGATCTCCCTCTATATTTCCAGGTTCCTGTGAAAATAGACTCAGTCCAGGTGCCCCTCCTGAGACATACCAAAAAGTACTAGAGAAGGCTCACAAAGTCTTCGATGGCAAGCATGGCAGCCATCTAGTCTCCTGCCTCTGAGCAGGCCCTCTGGCCTTTCTTGCTAGACCCAGACAACAATGCTCTTCCCCACTCTGCTAAAGTCAGAGCAGTTTACTTGTATCCGTGTGTGTGTGTGTGTGTGTGTGTGTGTGTGTTGTGCATGAATGTGCATGTGGGTGTATTCACCCATGCACGTCTACATGCAGGCCAGAGTTCAGCTTCTGATGTCTTGTTCAATTACTCCTCACTTTATTTTTTGAGACAGGGTCTCTCACTGAGCCTGGAACTCAATGTTTTGACTAGACTGGCTGGCAAGTGAGCCCCTGGGATGCTCTGGTCTCCACCTGCCTTCTGGAACCAGAATTACAGTTGCACGCCACGGTGCCTGATTTTTACATGTGTGCCAAAGGTCTGAACTTTGGTTCTCTTGCTTGCATAGCCCAGCACTTTACCCACTGAGCAAGCTCCCCAGCTCCCATCTGCATGTTCCTAATCCAAGAGAAGGAATGCATCTGCATCCTACCAGGCACAGAAACAACGCCATCGGGACACTTCCTTCCTCCTGAAAGACTGTGAACTAAGGGCCTGGGAGCCTTTGCTTCTCTGGTGCTCCTGACCGTTGTGATGAGGGGAGAAGACTGCTCAGGCGTCTGAAGACTCTTCTCTCCTTCCTGGCCACCTGGCCTCTCCCCATCGCACACCTGGGTGCCCACTGCCTCCTCCATCTCTGCAAGTCATCTGCATTGGAAAACCCCCAACCTTTTCCCCACCCAACACACCCTGGGCACAGAAACGGTACCCCAAGGCTGATGATGACACCAGCCAGGTTCCTAAGAAAGGCTTTGGGAAATGGTGGGAAGGTAGGATGACGTCACCTGATTTGGGGGAAAGATGGCTCTGAGGAGCCTGGAGGAAGAGGCAGGTGAGTGCCATGACTTTGAGAAGCACCACTGTGGAGAAGTAGCTGAAGCAGGTAGCCACAGTTGGTCCTGTCTCAGCCTCTGAGCACTGTGCTCTCCTGCTCCCACCCAGTAGGGCACGCCTACCACACCCACGACCATCCCCAAAGTGTGGGAGAGGCCCACGGCTCCTGACTGTGTCTCACCCTAGACACTGGGGCTCAAGAGAGCCCTGAGACGAAAGACAGGCTCTTCAGGACACAACTGGCAGAATCTCACTTTTCTCTCTATGACTGGAGTCTGCTCCTTGGAACCCCATCCTTCCCTCACCTCCCACCTCACCCTGGCCCCTCATCTCCCTGCTTACCTCTTTCCTCTCCATCTTGGGAAGGATCATGTGTTTCTGCATTCCCTTGGGGACAAGAGAGCTCACATCCTGACCTTCAGTTCTGTCCACGCCACCTCAGACCCTCTTCCTTGCCTGGTGTCACTTGTGGTCAACGAAACAGGGAGTTTTACTCGAAGGAAGTGCTGTGGTTTGGATAACTGTTCCCCATCATGCTATGTGTTGAAGCCTTGCTCCTCGGCCTGTGGTGTCAGTGACAAGTGATGTCACTTTAGATGGGCCTGGTGGAGGCAGCCAGGTCATTGACCCTCCCTTTGCGGCCACCTGAGGTAAACAACAGCTCCCTCTGCCTCATACATCATCACCATGTACTGAGCTGCCACAGGCCCAAAGTGACCATGGACTGAAACCATAGAAAGTCTGGGCCAAAGCACACCTTTAACTTGATTACCTCAGTGTTTTGTCACAGTGATGGAAAACTGACTAACACAGAAAGTATGATCAGGACTGTGTTAGTACCGGGAAGTTGGCTGCTAAGCGTAACCCACCTGCTTTTTGTTGTTGTTATTGTTGTTTTGGTTTGGTTTGTTTTTTTAGAAACAGGGTTTCTCTGTGTAGCCCTGGCTAAACTGGAACTCATTATGTCGACCAGGTTAACCTCAAACTCACAAAGATTCCCCTGCCTCTGCCTCCCAAGTGCTGGGATTAAAGGCGTGCGCCACCATGCATGGCTAACCCACCTGTTAATATGTAAACTAAAGACATCAGTTCTGTTCAACACATTGAATGGACACATTCAGGAGCAGTCGTATTAAAGAAATGTCACTATCACTGCAAACGGTCACCACTAGTATTTAACCTGGTTCTGGACTGATTTGACAAGGCAACTGATTGAAATGGTTGAATAAGAGATACACAAATTTTGGAAGAAAGAATTATTACCACTGGATAATCTTACTCTGTACTTGAATATTTCAGAAGACTCAGCCAGGGCTGAAGAGATGGCTCAGTGGTTAAGAGCTCTGGCTGGCCTTCTGGAGGACAGGAGTTGGATCCGCAGCACCACATGGTGGCTCTCATGCATCCGTAACTCCGGTTCCACGGCATCTAGTGCCCTCTTGTGGCCTCCACCAGCACCAGACAAGCATGCGGTGCACAGACATCCATGGAGACAAAACAGTCATACACAGAAAATAAAAATAATTATTTTTCTTAAAAGACATCTTGCAGCCTTTTTCTCCTTTTATATTTTTATTTCTTTTAACATTCATTGCTTTTATTTTTCTAATTTCCTTTGATACAATTTTCTTTTCTTTTTTAAATACTATATTTTATTCTTTATAAGTTTCATACATTTATACAACCTGTATTGATCGTGTCCACCCACTACCTTCCTCTGACTCATCTCGCACTTCCACCCCATTTCTCCTCAACTTCGTGTTCTCTTTTCTCTTGTTATTAATAACTCTTTGAGTCCTCTCTGTGCTGCCCATATGCACACTGGGTGTGGCCATCCACTGGGTATGAGCAAACTACCGGCAGCCATGTCCCCAGGGGAGAGTGATGCTTCTCAACATCCATCAACAGCCAGTAGTCGGGTTTTACTTTGAGACAAGGTCTCACTGATTGCCCAGGCTGGCCTTAAACTCAAGATCCTCCTGCCTCAGCCTGCCCAGTAGCAGTGATTACAGGCTTGTACTACGAAACGGTTATTCTTCATCACAGAACTTAGCAAAGTATCTAAAAACAAAATGTCCTAAACACAAAAGGTCCTTAACAAAATGATATGGGGGGAGGGGGCCCCACTTATGAAAAGAACAAAAACATCACATAAAACACATTTTAAAATGTGCAGCACACATGGAAAGAGCTATAAAACCCAAACAGGGACACAAGCACAGGCCTGAACAGACGGAGGGGGACCTTGCTCTCGAGTAGAGAATGATGATGTGACTGTGTCGTCACCACCGTAAGCGAGCGATCAGTTCAACCATTAATGGTTCGAAGGGTCGGTCGGCTTCTGTGGGAGCAGCAGGGGTTTACAGTGACAAAACCTGGGGAAAATAGATAAGAGAAGAGACAGAAAATTCCTGAAGGACCAAGAAAGAGTTCTGTGAGACATTCTGCTCAATATTACACAGCAACAGTAATTAAAATGGCCTGAGACCAGAGTCTACACAGAGATCAGCTGTGAAGAATAAAACAAAAATTAGAGACCCAAATAAACAGAAGAATTCAATAAACTGAGTCATTTCACCAGATAGTTAGATCATAAATAAATAAATCTGGATTCCTTACCTCACTCCTTACATGGAAATAAGTTCCAACAAGATCAAAGAATGAAAAAAAACACTGGGAAAATAAAGCTATAAAAGTACCAGAAAGAAAAAAAATGTGTGTCAGGGCTGTGGATCTGGCTCAGTGGTTAAAAACACACCAGCTGCTCTTGCAGAGGACCTGGCTTCAGCTTCCAGCACCCACATGGTTCACAAGGGCCCATGACTCCAGTTCTAGAAAATTCAACACCCTCTTCTGGCCTCCAAAGGCACTGCATGAACACAGGGCACATACAGACAGGCACACACACACACACACACACACACACACACACACACGCACGCACACACACACATTTTTAAAAGAAAATGTGTGTAAATGATTTTATGATCCTGGGGTATCAACTTTCTTAGTCACAGAACAAGACAGAAGTCATAACAGAAGTGATTAATAAATGCATCCACAAAGAAATTAAAAGGGAAAACGTTACAAGTAAAAATTAAAAGATGAAATCGGAGATCAGAGGAAGACACCTGCAAGATGCGTGATAATACACTGATTTCCACGAGTTTAAAACATTGATTTTGGTTGGATTGAGTGTGTGAGTGTGCTGTGTGTGTGTGTGTGTGTGTGTGTGTGTGTGTGTGTACAGGTTATGAGGATGTGGACGCATGTATATGTGTGAGTGTGCATGCATGTATCTGTGAGTGTGCATGTATGTATATGTGAGAGTGCATGCATGTATATGAGAGTGCAAGCATGTATTTGTGAGTGTGCGTGCATGCATGTGTTGTTCCCTTGGGTGCTGTTTTTTGGAGACAGAGTCCTTATGGGGATGTGGAGTTTGCTGCTGATTCCGGTAGTCTAGCTAGGGGGAAAGTCACAGGGTCTGCCTGTTCCCACCTCTCCAGTGCTGGGATTACGACAGCTTTTTATGTGGTTTCTGGGGACCAAGCTCAAGTCCTCCTTCCTGCTTGTATGGTAAACAGTTTGCCCCCCCCCCCCAGCTATCTCCCCACCCCCTGGTTTGTTTTGTTTTAGACAGAGTCTTACTATGTAGCCCAGGCTGGCCTTGAACTAACAACCTCTTGCCTCAGCCTCCTGAATGCTGGGATTCTAGATGTACACCATGATACCTGGCAATAAATAAATAAATAAATAAATATACTTTTCAAACAACAAGGAAAAGATCAGAGATCCAATCGAAAAATAAAGCAAAGAGCATAAGCAGGCCTCTCCCTGCCCCCCCCACACACATACACACACAACTGGCTAATAAAAATATATCCAGGGGCTGGAGAGATGGCTCTGCAGTTGAGGGCATTGTTGCTCTTACAGAGGACTTGGGTTCAGTTCTCTGCACCACATGGTGGTTTACAACCATCCTTAACTCCACTTCCAGGGGATCTGCCCTCTTCTGACCTCCTGGGCACCAGGCACACTCATGGTACACATACACACACACAGGCAAAACACTCACATACATAAAATAAATAAATCTTAAAAAAGATTAATACATAGTGCTCCGTCTCACTAATGATTTGAAATGCAATTGAAAGCCAAGTTTAAATTTTCACTTGTCAGCTCAGCAAAGACTAGGAAAGTTCGTGACACCCAGCGGTGTGGAGGATGTGGTTACGTGGGCAGTCTCCCATGATGCCACCACAAAGAACATTAGCACGTTCTGAAGAGCGCTCCAGTTGTTGGTACACGTGACCTGTCCACACTCTTCCATCTAGAGTTCTAATTTTTAGGCCTTTGTTTGTGTTTTTCTTTTCTGTGACACCAACTCCAGAAGTACCCAAAGACACACGTACAGAAATGCTTCTCACACCTGGAGAGAAAGGACGGGAGCACACACACCTGTGATCCCAGTGCTCCAGAGGCTGCGGCAGGAGGATCAGAAACACAAGGTCAGCTCTGGACTACATAGCAAAACGCTGCCTCAAAACAAAAAGGAAGAGTTGGACATAGTAATTCCAAAGTTGAGATGCTAGGACAAGAGGCTTGATCAGGAGTTCAAGATCAGCCTGGGCTACAAAGTTCAAAGCCAGCCTGGTGCATATGACAAGACTCTGTGGGAAAACAGAAAGAAAAGAGGCCGAGAGTGGCCTGTGCCTTTAATCCCAACAGAGGTAGACAGATCTCTATGAATTCCAGGCCAGCCAAGGCTACATAGTGAGACTCTGTCTCCAAGACAAAAAAAAACAAAAACAAAAAAGAGAGGGGAAGAAAAAGACGAAAGAGACCAGCAAGATGTCTCAGTGGTCAAAAGATGCTTGCTGCCAAGGCTAACGACCTGAACTCCAGTGAGACCAAGGGTCCCTCCTCCTGCCCCTGGTGGCACCACGGCGTATATGCCCACCACCTTCATGCCCCCTCTTTCCCTCTAGCCACCTCCTCCACCCCACACATGTCCTTCAGGATGTGAGGGCAGAGATGCCTGTCTGGAAAGGTCCAAAGCATCCTCTGGGGTCATAGGTGAGAGGGCCTCCCGGATGCAGGGGGTGGATGGGAGCCAGGAATTATGACAGCTGGCAACGAGGCTGTGGGTGAGTGGGCAGGGCCTGCTGTGGTAAGGAGGGATGAGTTTGTGGGAAACTGACTGTCAGAAATAGCTGGAATAGTGTGCAGCCTCAGAGAGGGGCTTCTTGCCCTCAGCCTGCTCTCCCAGGGTCTGTCCTGCGGCCTGCCGGCCACCTGGCTCCTCTGCAGGCTTTGACTCACTTCCTGTATTTTCCTGTTCCCCCAGGTATGCTCTTGACTCACGGCCCTCTTTCCTGTCCCTCCCTGTCTCAGGGGCAAGACCCACCTGAGGGTCAAGAAAAATGTCAGGGTCCTTGTCCCTCCTGTCCTTGATTCTGTAACCACAGCTGTAAGGAATGCCAATTCAAAGGTTGCCTCAGCCAGTTCCCTGTATCCAAGTGCCTCAGTGACCCTGACCCTTCCCTCAGTGGGAAAAGGCTGCCGGGCCTGGACCCAGCACCAACTCCAGCTCCTTCCCTGCACTCCAGTCCTACATCCCAAGATGCTCAGCAAGGGTCATTTGTGGGGTTTTACTGTGGGGGTGAGGGGGGTGGGGGAGTAATGAACCCAGGGCCTCATGCACGCGGAACATGTCTGTCCCATTGAGCTGTACTCTCAGCCCGTTTCGTATTTTTTCTAATGTATCCACAAGGTAAAATCTTACTGTTAATCCAGAAGGCGAGCTCAGAAGCAGGAAGCACACTAGACTTTTATTCTAACTCAAATGGTGACTGTGAGTTTTCCCCCCCCATTGACTGGGTCCTACCTCACATCTTTGTGATTGGCTTGAAAGAATAAGAACCAAGGGGAGAGGGGCCCCAGTTTTAGGATAGAAGGCAGGCTTTTGTGTAAATACAGGTTTTACCCGGTGGGGGCTTAAAACATTTGCATAAGGTTTTACAAGTGAGAGGGAGATAGAAAGATTTTAATTCCTTGTCATAATCACAATTCTTAGAATATGACAGGAAAGACTCATTGTTTAATATTTCTTGCAATCCCTCCTCTTAGTTCAACAGTCTTTTCTTCAAAATTGTTAAGACGTTGGCTCTCTTTTCCTATCATGTCTTATCTTTTTGTATTTTGTTATTTTGTGATGGGGGTCTCACTAAGTTTGCCCAGTCTGGCCTGGAACATGTGACCTCCAGGCTCCTGAGTAGCTGGGATTACAGACCTGAGCCTCCAGGCTGGGTTCCTTCTCACTGCAGGGCAGTAGGGCCAGCTCTCTGGAGGGGTGTGGGTCAGTGGCTAAGAAAGAAGAGTCTTCCCCCTGGGGGAGGCCTTCTCAGCCAGCCCTGCACTTGACCTCTCCTCACCGCCCTTCCCTCCTCTGAAATCCACATAGCCTGTGACTCACCTGCCCTGACTGGGAGCTAGCTACAGGAATGAGCATGTGGCTGAACTCTAGGAGCAGGTTCTGGGAACACTTGAGGCAAAAGTTTTCTTCATCTTAAAAATAGACCTAGACAAAGAAATGGCCTTTCTGAAGCCTCTAGGCACATCACCTCGGGGTCTGATCTCAGAAGCTTCTGCAACTTTGTACAACCTTGGGGCCAAGCAGAACACCAGGGAATAAACCTACACCTTGAAGACAGCAGAGGGGAAAGAGACCAGACTAAATGCTTGAAAACGCAATTCATCAGAGCATTCCTTTCCCTTCTTGACTGTCGATGAGACGATGCCATGTGAACGGATGCCTCACACCCCTACTGCTGTGACTTTCCTCCATAATGGACTGGACCCGCAGAACACAAAGGCTATCAGCCTACAGTCAATGGAAGAGCAGGTTGGAAAAAAATACCCCGACATTTCCCTAGCTGCTCATAGCTATGAATCTAAGTGTACATTTGATTCCATCAATTCTAGAGCTCACATGTGAAATTTGAAAGATGTTGATGAGACAATTTTTGCTGATTAGCAAATATCTGACCACATGGGACTGTCTTCAGTAATATTCAAAACCAGATAAAATGAGAGAGGGGATAGGGGCTAGAAAAAAATGGCTCAGCAAGTTAAGAGAATATATTGCTCTTGCAGAGGACCTGGGTTCAGTTCCCACCACCCAAATGGCAACTCACAATCATCTATAACTCCATTTTCAGGTGGATCTGATGCCCTCTTCTGGCCTCCATAGGCACTGCACACGTACAGTGAACATACATACATGCCAGCAAAAAAAGACTCAGACACATTTTTTAAAAAAATTTCTTTCAATGAGAAAGAGAGATCTGTTTGAAGATATTGGAAAGTGATAAAAGCAATTAGGCCTTAAGGAGCCTCTACTAAGGTTTCTCAAAGAGTTGGTCGACTCTCATCTACTCCATTATAAACACAAGTAGACTCCAAAACCAGTGTAACCGCTAGCCTACCCTGACATCACCACTTGTTAAGACACCACTTGGGGATAGTACTGTAACGTCTTCTTATTTGTTAAGAATTTTATTTATTTTATGTGTGTGTTGACATATGACTGGGAGTGCTTGCAGAGGCCAGAGGACAGTGTTGGATTCCCCTGGAGGTGGAGTTACAGGTGGCTGATGTGGGTGCTGGAAATCGAACTCCAGTCTTCTGGAAGAGCAGCCAGTGCTCTTCACTGCTGAGCCGTATCTCCAGCCTAGGTGTAATTGAGGTGGTTGTTGTTGAGACAGGATCTTACTATGTAGTCCTGGCTGGCCTAGAACTCAGTATGTAGACCAGGCTGGCCTCAGATTCATAGGTGTAACTATGCAGGAATCTGGATCATGGAATTCAAAGGTAGATCCCTTGTAAACACCTCATCTGATGTCCAGAGTAAATCTTTCATCCGGTTAATTTGAATATTTACTTTTTTTCCCTTTGTGGCGCCTTGTGCAAGCTAAGTGAGTATTCAAGTGGATAAAATTCTTTAGGGAAAAAGAACTTCCTAAGGAAAAAGAAAGAGAAAATGATGAAGTAACATCTGGTCAGTTGCCCCCGACACACAAGCCACTACACCTCAGGATTTCTTTTCTTAGGCAATAATAACTTCCTGTATTGTCTAACTCATTTGAGTTTCTATTACTCGCAGCCAAAGAGCCCTGACGTTACTGGGCACTTGGGAAACCAAATGAGTCGTTGTCAGCATGTGGGATACATGGTCTACATGGTCTGAGGAGAAAGGAGATGTGTTTTCCAAACCTGCTGCTTACATTTTAATCATGACCCAGAGAGCAAGCCATGGGAGGGGCCGAGGGAAGCCAGAGGAATGGAGATTATGTGTGGATAAGGAGACAGAGTCTGGGAACTGAAGGAGACGCTCAGAGGTGTTCTGTACAGTGTTGTTACCATTGTCCATGCTATCACAAGGTGGAGAAATGCCCAGAGGCTCATTCATGGAAAACTGGTTCAATAATTATAGTATATCCATAGGGTCGTCACAGACCCCCAAAGAGGAGACACCAGCCAAGTGGGGATTAGATGGTGCCACACAGTGAACCTCCACCAAGAACCTTCTCCTCCACCTTGAGGGAAGGGTCTCCACCAGGCTCCTCCTTAGGTTTCTCATTTCTCCCTCACTTCTAACACTGCTGCTTCCCTCCAGAGGACAGGGACCCCCACGTCTATGTCTCAGGGTTATGCAGGCCCAGCTTTGCTGTTGGGTTAGACTGCCTGGGCCCCATAGGGAAAGATCAACTGCTAAGGGTGAAGGAGATGGTGTAGAGAAGAAAAGCCAGGAGAGCCGGCCTTCCAGCAGGGTGCCCTGCACAGCCGAGCAAGGAGCTCCTGGGATAGGCAGAGGAGGGGACGGAGGGACGAACTCCACGGGAGAAGGAAACAGAGCAGGGTCAGCAGGACAAGGAGACTGACGTCCACACAGCATGGGGAAGGACAGCGAGACAGGCCACAGACTGTGATCCCCAAACCAGAGTCAGCATAGCCATGTACACGGAAACCTGAAATCAACTATTTTAAAACGGAATATATGTACACACATGCTTGTCTGGTTGGAAGCAGATTGGACCCAGTTCCAGTGGCCAGGCCCTGTGTCTAGCAGCGACACAGTACGTTGCACACCGTAGGGACCAGCAGGGAGGACACAGGGATGGAAAAGAGAAGCGATGGAGACGTTGGGGGAAGAGGGAGGGGCAGGAACTGGAGCTATGAATGGTCTCCAGGGAGGAAAAGGCTGAATCCAAGCTCTTCCCACACACCAAAGCCCAAGACGGTCCTAATGGAAATAAATCCCTGGTGTATCTTATTGTAGGTGTCCAAGGCCAGGCACAAGGGAGCAGGTTGGGGCCCAGTAGAGCAAGGCATGGGTAAGCTTCTCAGAGTCAAGCCTCCTGGGGAAGCTGGGGGCAGCTGGGAGGAGGCGAGGCACAGTGAGCAGGGCTTGGAGACAAGTTTGTTCTCACGGGGTAAAGACAGACCCTCTCTTGTTGGTGCTGGTAGTCTGCATAAAGAAAGTACCAGAAAACCCCCAGGGTCTTTTCCTCCAACCTGCCTCCAGCCCAAGTTCCCTACCCCGACGTACCTGCTCCCTTGAGAGACCTAGTGCCCTCAGCCTGAAGCCTTGGCCATTCTCGTATCATGTGGTGCTTTAGAGTTTTGCTGTGTGGCTGGTTGGCTGTCTCTCAGAGTCCCGGTTTTCTCATCTGTCAAACAAGGTTGATTAACTGGCACCTCGAGGACTGCCCATGAATAACAGAATGGTCCACAGGAAGTACCGGGAGATGCTGGCCAGTGGTCAATGCCCATGCCTTTCCTTGGCCCCAGGCTACTTCCTGAATAACACTCAGCCTCTAAACTTAGACTTCAGTCACACTGCGTGTCTGCTGTGAGACCAGTGACCTCATAAGGGCAAGGTGAGAATAAGCTGAGTCAGCAGGGAATGATCCAGGAAGGCACCCCAGGAGCAGCTGCGGGAATGAAGGGCTGAGAAGCAGGGGAGAAGAAAGCAAGCTTCCTGTACAGGAGTCCTGGCATCTGCAAAGACCCATGGGAATGGAGCTGGGGTGGGGACTCCTGGCTCACCAGTTCCTGGCACCAGCAAAAAAAGTTCAGAGAGGTCCAAAAGGCAGGTCCTGGTGCTCCTGGTCCTGCCCCTGCCCCCTACCTGGGGAGTCAGCAGGGAAACAAGGGAAGAACATGCATGAGCATACACACACACACACACACACACACACACACCCTGCCTGCCAGGTGAGCAGCCTGGCCTCAGTGACAAAGCTGCCATCAGCCACCAGGAACTGGCAGCATTGACGGAGACAGGGGCAGAGACCTGGGGAGGGAAACAATGCACTTTGTGTTCACTAGCCACAGTGGGACCAGCTCTGCCATTTTCCTAGAATAAGTGAGGGTGTGGGAGCAGTGTGGGTCTGGTTCTGCCTAGAAAACGTGACTTGACCCTGTGTGGCCCGCAGGAGGCCCTGTTCCTGTCCTTGCCTCTACCTTCAGCGACCCCACTACAGCCACCCCACTTCAGCTCCCCAGCACCTACTGCACACACACACACACACACACACACACACACACACACCTGCACCTACTGCACACACAAATGCCCTCACCTGAGCCTCCTGCATACACAAATGACCTCACTTGTTCCTGCTATATACACACATGACTACATCCATACCTGCCACACACACACATCCCCTCTCCTGTACCTGCCCTCATCTGTGCCTACTGCATACACACACCCTCACTTTTGCCTGCTCTAGATACACAAACAGCTCTCTTGATTCTGCTGCATACACTCATCATCTCCAATGCCATTGCATATACTCATACACACATGCCCTCCCATGTGCCTCCTGCATGCACATACACCCTCACTTGGGCCCACCACACACACACACACACACACAGAGAGAGAGAGAGAGAGAGAGAGAGAGAGAGAGAGAGAGAGAGAGA
>CABHPQ010163752.1:37526-77656 GCA_902168405.1 Peromyscus aztecus | reverse complement strand
TTTAACAAATGAAATCTATACATAAGCTACAGAGATTAATCTGTGAATTTAGCAAGGTTATAAGCTAAAGTGTCGGCATAAAATGTTATCTAATCACTGTATATTAACAGTGAATAATTAAAATTTGTAAATTTTTTTGCAATAGATGTTGTTAAGGTATATACTATCTTTAAATTAATCTGTAGGTGCAGTGTATATCCACTCAAAATCCAGCAAATCTCTCTTGTGGAAATTGATAAAAAATTATTTAGAAATTAAAAGAATGTGAAATGCCTAAACAATCTTGAAATAAAAGACCAGAAGAGAAGATTTATACATTTATATTTCAAATAATCAACTGTAGAGATGAATGAAGCACAGGGGATAAAGACATAGACAACTATGTGGTCACTTAACTTGGAACAGAAGAGTCAAAGTGATTCAATAGGGGGAGGGGGAGGAAATTCAAAGGGGATAGCCATTAAAGCACACTGGAACTCTAAGAGATCCATGAATTGTCATTATTACACACTACATATAAAAATTAATTCAAATTTGACCACATATCTAGGTATAAGATTTAAGGTGACAGACCTTCTAAATGAAAACAGAAAAACAAAAACAAAAGAACCACCAAGGAAAATGTCCGTGACCTTAGAAGCTACAATTATAAAGAAAATAAAAAGCTAATTTGGATTCTAGCCAAATTAAAACTGTTCTTCAAAAGTCAGTTAAGCAAATAAAAAGACAACACATAAACTGGAAGAAAATATTTGCAAAACACATTATCATACAAGACTTAGATCTAGAATATATGCAGATTTCTTTCCACTTAGTAATAATAAGACAAAAAATATAATTAGAATTCAAGCCAAGGGTTTAAACAAATGCTTCACTAAGGAGGAAATGCAGTAGGCAAATAAGCTTATAAAAATGTCTCACATCATTAGTTATCAAGGAAATGTGAATTTAATTCACACACACCTGCTAGGCTGGCTCAGCTTTGAGATTGCCAAATGCTGGTGAGGATGCTCCTCTGAACTCAGAGACTGCTGGAGAGAATTTAGGCACTGTAGAATTTAGAAAAGAATTTTCAATTTCTTATAAACATTAAACACACAATTTCCATATGATTCCATAGTTATTTAACCAAGAGAAGGGAGCATATGCCAAAATAAGAAGTAAAACAGCACCAGGCAGTGGTGGCACATGCCTTTAATCCCAGCACTCGGGAGGTAGAGGCAGGTGGATCTCCGAGTTCGAAGCCAACCTGGTCTGCAAAGCCAGTTCCAGGACAGCCAGGACGACACACAGAGAAATCCTATCTTAAAAATCCCCAAACCAAACCAACCAACCAAACAACAACAACAAAAAAAACCAAAACAGCACTCAATATACATGTTCATGATGACTTATACAAGAATGTTTACGCAAGTTTTCTCAGAGTAGACTCAGGTTGGAAACATTCAAAACACCATCAACCTGTGAATAAATTAGCAAGTTATGGTATGTCCACATTATGGACTACAATCCAACAACAAAGGAAGGAATTACCTATGCACATAACACCAGATGCCATAAAGCATCGTATTTAGTGAAAGAAGTCGTACACAAGAGCTGTGTATTGTGCTAGTCTGTTGTATGAAACTCTAGAAAAGGCCAAACCACAAGGTTAGCAAACTAGTCAAGGTTTTCAAGAGAGAAGGGGGAGGGATTAACACAGTCACAATGCAGAACTTCCTTCATTATCACGCTTCCTCCCTTTGGAGTTAAGCCCTCCCCCTTCTTTAGTGACCCTTCTTCCTGCTGTCAACCTTAAGCAAGGAGACTAGCTACTTTGAAGCTGGGGACAGAATGGTAGAGCAGGTGGTTTTGGAGGAAGGCTAAGGTGGGAAAACATGAGGGAGAGAAACGTTGGTGAGTGTTTCAAAGTTGTTCTAGATTTAGCCACATTCTCTCACAGCACCTTCTATTTCCTCTTTGAGGTAGACAACACTCTGGAAACCACTTGTTTGAATATCAATTTTCTGGATAATCTGTAAACATTTAGCAGGCTGTCATCTCACTGCTGGGTCTTTGTAACATCTCAGGAGGTGTTTGATACCTGGCTAAACATCCTCTCTCACTCTTAGAGCTGAGCAATGCACAGTGCATTATTTCATACCCCTGCCCTTTGACTATTTCTTCTGCTTGGGATGCCAATTCCTTGACCACCCTTACCCTCCAGTGTTACTTTAGTGAGTAAATTCTTACTTCCAGTTCCAACTATAGCTTAAAGGTCCCCTGCAGAATACCTCCCTGCCTCTGGAGACTTGTGCCAAGCCTATACTTCCTAAATTCTTCTCTTACAGTTCTTGAAAATGATGTTGCCATATCTTTTCCCCTTCTTATTTAATTCTGATTCTTCCACCTTGCATAATAGGCAGCACTCAGCAGACCTTTAATCAACATTTGCTAAATGGATGATTTCTTTTCCTACTAATCACATGATATATACAGAGCAGCATTAACCTTACATAATTATTAGGTTTGAGAAGAGAATAAACCCCAAATCTCCTCCATGGAAACTAAAAACACGGCAAATCAACACTGACTAGGGTGGATGCCAGACCTCAAATCCTTGGAGAGACCTGTTATGGGGACTTCCAATGGCAGCTAAAATGAGATATAAATAGACCATAATGCAACCCAATTTTCGTTAAGAAGTTCTTCAAAGGTAATATAATAAATTCATGTGTACAATTCCGTTAGCATTAGAAGTTCATAACATTAGTAAGATTCAACTCCAGACCACAAGACGCTTCCTGCTCCAAACCTTTTAAACTTCCAGGGCTTTTGAGACCACGCATCGAAGATGGCTCAGGCACCAACAGTCTTCGTGACACAACCTGGATTTGTTCATGCTCCCCAAAATTCCAACTGGCAGACCAGCCTGTGCGATTGCTTCAGCGACTGAGGAGCCTGCCTCTGTGGGACGTTTTGCTTTACATGCCTTGGGTGTCAAGTGGCAGCTGACATGAATGAATGCTGTTTGTGTGGGACAACTGTGGCGATGAGGACTCTACAGAACCCCATATGGCATTCCCGGATCTATTTGTGATGGCTATGTGGCCACCCTCTTCTGTCCGGTTAGCTCTCTTGTGCCAAATCAAGAGAGACATTAACTGGAGGAGAGCCATGAATGCTCTCTAAGGAGCTAGATGGGGGGAGCTCTTGCTGAAGCCGCTGAATCCAGAACACGCCTCTTCACCCCCAGTCTTTCGAAATCTTTCGCAACTGAGATGCGATGGATGACCAGATAATTACAAGATGATGGCATTTTAGGAATTCAACTTTTTGATTTATTTTAAATGGATATTGCTTTTTGACTTGGCTTCTCCTTGTTCCCATATCATCAAATATCCCAGCTTATACATTTTTTTTTACATTTTAAACATAAACAAAATAAAAGATTTTACTAAAAGGGGAAAAAAAAGTTCCCTACATTAGCTTGATAATTAGATGGGAAATCATGAAAAGATTATGTTAAGTAAATTTTCATGTGGTCTAATCCAGCCTTCTGTGAGGCAAGTACCAGTGTTAATTCAACTGATTTTTCTTTTAAAGTACAGTTATCTACTTACTTTCAGAAATTAGAATTAAAATGTGATTAGTGGAAATCTTCTAACCACAACAAACAAAACAAAAGAATCCTGTTGGCATGTAAGGCATGTATTGTGTTGTGTGTGTGTGTGTGTGTGTGTGTGTGTGTGTGTGTGTGTGTGCGCGCGCGCACGCGCAGTTGGTACGTATTGCTCCAGGAGAAGCCGAAGGACATGCAGGTGAGTGCAGACACTCTTACTTCTGTAAATTCATCAAATGCTGGAAGCAGGGGCAGAGAACTCAGAATTGGGCCTAAGATCAGTGTGTCCAGCCCTTGACAATAACAATCAGATTTGAAAACAGAAAAATGTCACTGATGGAAGTTCAACATCTCAACAGTTGCAGTTGTTTAAAAAAAAAAATACAGGCACAATTCAGGAGTGAAAAGAAAACAACAGCATCAAAAAAGCAAAAGAGCAACAACAATGAAACCAAACCAAAGCAACATGATCCAAAAGGCAACAAAACACATCTCCTCCTGTCTGGTTAAATCCTTAGCGCCATAATCACAACAGAAAACAATAAGTAAATATAAACTCAGTGAACTTAGAAATCTCTCAATTTAAATAAAGTGTGATGATCAATCTTGATTTCAATTTAATTGGATTTAGAAAGCCCAAGGAGATTAGAAAACATACAAGATGCCTTCTTATAGATACCTGAAGATCATTTAGGTTGAAATACTAAGTATGGGAAAGCTCATGGGTCTTAGTTTGCTATCGACGGAAATGAGTAGGAGAGAATCAGAAGGCTATCTTGGTTCTATGTCTTAACTGCAATAGGCCTGCCTACGTGAAGTTGCAAACTACCTCCAGTAACATCAGGGCATGCAGGATAGTGGTCAGACAATCTTTACTTTTTTCTTCATTTCATGAGACTCAGTGAAGAGCCTTCTTGGAAACGGCCTGGCAGGCTAGAACATATCACATCGGCTGGCAGACCTTACCGTCATTCCATTCCTGTCTCATCAGCCTTTCCTAAAATCTAGAGCTCTAGAGACTGTCATGTGCCTATGTAAATTCTACCTTGCTATTATTTCCTGATTGCATTGTTCATTTACTATTTAGTCAACCAAACATGGGAATCTAGTTAACACAAGAGATATATTGCTTATTGTTACTGTCCTCATAGAATTCATGTATCATCTACTGTGAAAAACATATAGAAATCAATAAGCCAAATGTAGGATTGAACATTATAGCAAGGCAAAGAAAACAGAGAAAGCGCGTGAAGAGAATTTTACTATGTATGAGTTTCAGGGTAAGTCTGTTGGAATGCTATATGTAAGACGCAACCTAAAGGATGACGTATGTGAGTGTTCCAGAAAAGAGACACCTGCAAAGCTCTGGTATGAGAGAAAAGCTAGGAACATGGGAGACTCTGAGTGAAGTCACAGGATGATACTGGCCAGGGTTGGAGAAGTAGAGGAACAATCATTCAGGGCTGTATCAAACAAAGTGACTAGTCTGGGAACCACTGAAGGCGTTCCAGCAGACAGTGTAGTTGTTTTGTATACTGAAAAGAGGACAG
Source organism: Peromyscus aztecus (assembly GCA_902168405.1). NCBI lineage: Eukaryota > Metazoa > Chordata > Mammalia > Rodentia > Cricetidae > Peromyscus > Peromyscus aztecus. Next base: position 72,505 of record CABHPQ010163752.1, on the reverse strand, counting down.
GAAGCACAATTAAACATGGAGACACATTGGGCCTGTTGGCTGCCATTCATGAAGCTAAGCTGTAATTGTGAAAGGAAAGTAGGTACTATCCCTGAGGGCCTGACCTGGGGACAGGAAAGGTACCCAATCCATGAACGAATGACTACGCGCATGCATTTCATGGTACGGCAGAGCCCTCTACGTTAGTAGCATTTACAATAATAACTGATGAGGGACAGACTGTAAATCTGGCACGCATGACTGTGAGACAGGAGAACTGTGCATCTGTGTGCTGTCGGGGTCCACAGCGAAGTCTAAGACGGTCTTAGACTCTGAGACCTTGTCTCAACAAAAAAACGCTGCAGAAAAGATAAGGACATCCGAAGACATCGTGTCTCGAGACAACGCGTTTAACGTTCTATAGCTAGAATAAATTCAATATGAAAAGTACATTCAGGCAGGCAAAGAAGACAAGAGCAGAAAGAAGAGAGAGGACAGCTTCCCCCGCCCGCCGATGATACTGTTTCCTCCAACTCATCCCTCTGTGAATGTCTTCGGCTGATGTAAGGAACCTATTTCTTGACTACAGGAAACATGTGTTGTTTCTAAATGCTATGCCCTTACAAACAACTTACATTTTTCCTTTTTTAAAGGATATTCATACTTGATCTTTATAAAAAGTACCATCATCATCAGAAATAAGCCAAGTAGGAGTATGATCTTTTGGATGTTTGCTGGAATTAGTAAAGTATCTCACCTTTCTTGTTCACCAAAGCATGAAATGCCTCTGGCTATGCATGTGCAATGTGATCTGAACTTTCCCTCTGTGACCACCCCATCCCAAGCAGTGGGTCATCTGATTCACCAATTACTCAATTTGCATATGGATGTCCTTTATCAGTAACATGTTTCATGCTGCATTTTCCATTCTTGTTTTGGGTGTGTTGACCTAGTTCAGATCGTAAAAACAGAGCTCAAGTTGCTTCTTAATACATTACTGACGAATCATTTGCATATTGTTTCTATTTAACTTGCTATAAATAATAGTAATAATAATAATATAATGCCTTTTAGGGTCACTTGGAACTGAACTTTTCTGTTTCCAGCTCTTTTGAAACCACAAGTTTCATGTGGTCCAAATTATATGGAAGGAAGATGAGGTTCTCAGGCTCTGTGATACTTACAGCTCAGTAATGTCTAAAAGAGGGGAAAGAACTGGCTGGGGCCTTACAGGTCCAGAGATTCCAACCTTTTCAACAAGCACATGTTGATGCTCAAAAAGCTGGCCAGTCTTATCTTCAGAATCAAGAATCCTGATCATAACTTGGCAAAAATACTTAGAAATATGGACCCTATAAAGCAAAATTCTCCAGTCATAAGAGATCTTAAAGATTTATTTTTAAAAGGCAACTAATCAATTATATATATATAATTTTTAAGACAGTTGTTTTGTTTGAGGTGTACAAACTTACATGGTTGGGACAGCCAGTGTTTTGCCTCAGTGCTCAAACTGAGAAATGGAAACGTGTGGAGGCTTCTCAAGGAATAAAAAGTGAAACTGCCATGTCAAATGTCCAATGACAGTTTGCACATTTCCTAAAACTAAAAATCTAAATCCATATGGAAAACCAAAATCCAAAGGGAATTACAAGTAAAACCCCAAAATCAAAATAGCCAAATAGCTAGAGCAATCTTTAGCTAAAAGAACCAAGTGGGAGAGACATGAAACCTGACAACTATTGGTATAACTCTATTGACGTCATTGGTAGCCTGCTCAGGCTGGGCATTCAATCCTCAGCAGTGGGCAAAAGTATTTATAGATACAGATTATATAGATGTAAATCGATACATGGAAATATACATACATACACATACATAGTAGAACTCTAGTAATAAAGGCAGTGGGGTATTAGCATAAAAACAGCTGTATGGATCAATGAGCAGAGTTTGGACCCTAGAGAAAACCCTCTCATTCAAAGCCAGGTGATTGTTGAGGAAGATACCAAGAACACATGCTGAAGGAAAGAGCAGCCCCTTCAGCAAAAAGCACTGAAAAACTTGGATTTCCGCAAGAATAAAGTCAGACCCCTATCTCTCCCAGCAAAGACCGACTAAGAATAGATGAGACTTAAACATATGATCCAAATTATGAAACAGCTAGAAGAGAACACAGGAAAAAAGCTGCAGGACACTGAAATGGTATTTTTTTTATTTTGATAAAACCTCAAAAAGTGCTTCGAACAAAAGCAAAAATAGACAATTAGGATGAAGTCAAACTGAAAAAAAATTCCCTAGGCAGCAAGAGAGACAATGAAGCGAATGAAGAGCAACCTACCAGATAAGTGAAGATATTTGCAAACTGTTCATTTGAGAAGAGCTAATATCCAGAATCTGTGAGCATTGAAAACAACTCAATAGTGTCCCCCCAAATCAGACTTCAAAATGGAGAGCAGACTGTCCTGGTCGTATGTCTATTGCTGTGAAGAGACACCATGGCCAAGGCAGCTCTTATAAAAGAAAACATTTAATTGGAGGCTGACTTACAGTTTCAGAGGTTTAGTCCGTTATCATCATGGTGGGGAGCCTGGCAGCATGCCGGCAGGTGCTGGAGTGGTACCTGAGAGCTACATCCTGATCCACAGGCAGACAGGGAGAGACTGGACCTGGCAAGGACTTTTGAAACCTCAAAGGCCACCCTCAGTGACATACATCCTCCAACAAGGCCACACATTTTAATCCTTTTCAAACAGTGCCACTCCCTGATGACTAAGCATTCAAATATGTGAGCCTATGGAGAAATTCTTATTCAAACCACCACACAGACCTAAAGAGACATTTGTCAAGAGAAGACATACAGTTAGCCATCAGAACTTGAAAAGGTTGCTCAGGTTGTGAGTCCGAGGGAAATACTTATTAAAACCACAATGCTGTGTCTCACCTCCCCTCAGAATGGCTATTGTTAAACAAACAAAACAGAACACAACAACAAAACCTTAAAGAAAGTGAGTACCTACGAGGATGTGGAGAAAAGGAAATACTTATACACCGTTGTTGAAAATGTATCACAGCTATTCTTAACAAGGTACAGGGGGGCCTCAAAAAATTACAGCTAGAACCGCAGTTAGTCTCTCAGTTGTACTACTGGATAGGCATTCACAAGAAATAAAGTAACTCTGTCAAATGTATACCTGGACTCTCAAGTTTATTGCAGCACTATTCAGTTATTTATTTGTTTATTATTTACTTCTAGTTTTAAGACAGGGTCTCTTTCCATAGCTCTGGCTGGCCTGGAACTCACAGCTCTGCCTGCCTCTGCCTCTTGAATGCTGGGATTAAAGATATACACCACTGTGCTTGGCTGCAGCACTGTTCAGAATAGCTAAGAAATGGAGGATTTTAGTGCCCTTCTACGGATGAGTGGACAAAGAAAACAGAGTATATGTACACTGTGGAAGACTATTCAACCACACAAGAATAAAATCCTGTTCTCCGCAGCAATGTAGACGGCTCAGTGGAAGTCACAGTGTTAAGTGAAGTAATCTAGGCACAGAAAAAGAAAAATCATATGTTCTCACTTATATAGGGAAGCTAGATGGATCTATGGCCGTGAGGAGAGAGGTGGGAAGAGTAGGGGAGGGAGAGGGAAGGATGTGGGAAGGCTAGCCAGCTGCTGCAAAGTTATGCTTAATGAGGATGAATAATTTCTGGTGTTCTAGTACGCAGTAAGAAGAGGATAGGTAGTGGTGATGTCTTTAGAGTTCTTAAAAAGATTTTTTTAATGTTTTCGCAGCAGAGAAATTGTTTTAAAAATGGGCCAATAACGCCGGGTGGCAGTGGCGCACGCCTTTGATCCCAGCACTCAGGAGGCAGAACCAGGCGGATCTCTGTGTGTTTGAGGCCAGCCTGGTCTACAGAGCGAGATCCAGGACAGGCTCCAAAATTACACAGAGAAACCCTGTCTTAAAAAAACAAACAAACAAACAAAAAGAAAACAACAACAAAAAAAAACAAGCAAACGAAAAAAAATGGGCCGATAAGATGGCTCATCAGGAAAGGGCACTTGCCAACACCCTGACAACCTGAATTTGATCCCCAGGACCCACTTAACTAAAGGAGGGAGTGGTGGTGGTTATCTTCTGACCCCATTCATACACAAGCCCTGGCACTCACGCGTATACGCGTGTGTGGCCACAAAATAAATAAGTATAATTAAAAGCTTTTCAGTACTTTTATTCCTGATTAAAAGGAGGCTAACAACAGAAGATACAATGTAGCTCCTAGATACTGTGCCGCAGCGGTATCGTGGAATCTGGTGACTGCACTCAGGGCTTCTGTAGGCCTTCCCACGGTGATAACAGAGACTCTGATCGCTTGTAACACATTCAAGTGATTACTGGGGGCGAGCCCCAGCGGAACACTCTACTTCTCACAACAACCTTGAGGCAGAAGTTGACATTCCCAGTTTCCTAATGAGGCAACAAAAACTCTGTTGCTCTAAGCTGTACCTCCTAGCGTCTCTCAGAGACTTCGCCGCTGTCTGAAGAGTAGCTGGTGACTCCTATGCGCCTCTCTGTGGAGGAGGTGGTCTGGGGTGTTTGTCAACTGCACCCTCATTTGGAAGTTCTTACCTCCGGAAAATCTGCATTGATGCACCCAGATCTGTTAGAGTCAAAGATATTTTGGGTTTCTTCAATGTAAAGGAAACTGAAGTCCAGAGTATGCGTCCAAGTTACTCAATACGTGAATCCTATTGTAGAGTGAGAACTTTAATGTCTTTCTTTTAAAATTTTGAGTGTGTGTGTGTGTGTGTGTGTGTGTGTGTGTTTGGGGGTAGGTGCCACAGTACACAGGTGGTCAGAAGACAACTTTGTGGAGTTGATTTTCTTCTTTACGTGGGTTTTAGTGATTCATCTAAGGTAGCCAAGCTTTCTTGGCACGTGCCTTCACCTCCAATAGCCTGCAGGCTTCTTACTGCAACGTTCGTTAGCAGCAATACCATTGGCACACTTAAAGACAAACTTTCCTTTTTAGAGTCTTCCCAGCAATAATTTCCTATTAGAGTCATGGCACTAACAGGAAGGGCAAAGAATGCCACCATCCTCACACATGTCACCCAATATCAACACTCTGCCAGAGTGGCACCTTTGGTGAAATTAACCCTGGCACATCCTTACCACTCAAAGCTCATAGTTTGCATCTGGAGACAGTCTCTGTGCTGTACATTCTGCAGACTTGGACAAATCTCTCATGGCATCAACACAGCACTAACAGAGTAGTTTCAGCATCCTAAAATTTCACCTGGCTCTGCCCATGCGACCTTCCTCACTAATCCCAGGCAACCACTGATGTCAAAACTTTGCTTTATCATAATGTCACATGGATGCAACCTACCTGTGCAGTTCTTTTGGATATCCCTTCCCACTTATTAATGTGCATCTAAAGCCCTGTGTCCCCTCATGACCCAGTAGCTTTTTTTTCTATCAATCTCATGATATACCAGAGTTTATTCATTCGCCTATGAAGGACATCTTGGTCACTTCCAAACCTTGGCAATTACAAACAAAACTGCTTTAAACATCTGTGTGGATTTTGGGGGAAATGGTTTTCCATGTCTTGGAGTAGATGTCAAGGAGCATGCCTGCTTGTATGAGAAGAGTGTGTTTAGTGTTGTGAGAAACATCCAAACTGGCTTCCAAAGAATTGGGACCATTCGAGAGCAGTGCCAAAGCAAATGGTGTTTTTAATTTTAAATTCTATCTTTTTATTTCATTATGCCGAAAACAATTGTCTCTTGCATATTAACCTTGTGTTCCATAACTCACTAAAAAATGATTGTAAAAGTAATCATAATAGTTCAAGTAAAGTTGTAAGTTTTTTGTTTCTTTGTTTTTTCGAGACAGGGTTTCTCTGTGTAGTTTTGGTGCCTGTCCTGGATCTTGCTCTGTAGATCAGGCTGGCCTCGAACTCACAGAGATCCACCTGGCCTTGCCTCCTGCTGGGATTAAAAGTGTGCACTACCACCGCTGGGCTTAGTTATAATATTTTAAAAACTATTTTTATTTGTATTTTATGTATATGAATGTCTTGCCTACATATACGTATGTGTGCTACATATATGCCTGGTGTTCACAGAGAATAGAGGAGGACATTGTATTCCTTGGAACTGGAGTTGCATAAGGTTATGAGCCACCATGTAGGTGCTGGGAACTGAACCTGGGTCCATCTGCAGGAGCAGCAGAGTTCTTAACCATCTTTCCATTCCCAAGTTTATGATTTTTGCGTTGGGCCTTGTTCAAAGCTATCTTGGGATTGCTGTATCATGTGTTTTAACATGTGGTACCCTAACAGTGGTGCTATTTTGGAACGATATGAAATCTTTAGGGCATGGAGCTTTGCTGGAGGAAGGAGGTCACTGGGGAGGGTCAGACTCACTTCCTGTCCACTCTCTGGTTTTGGACCTTGGAGGAAACATGAGCAGCCTTGATGTTCGTCTCTGTGCCTTCCCTGCCGCGATGGGCCGAAGCTCTCTTTTTAAACATTGTAATTTTATTGTAATTATTACGGAGGGGGTGGGGCTTGCAGGTAACATGGTGCACATGTGGAGGTCAGAGGACAACTTTCAGGAGTTGATTTGTTCCTTTCACTGTGAGATTCAGTGATTGAATTTGGTTATCAGGCCTGTATGGCAGGCATTTTAAACCACGAAACCACGTCACTGGCCCAGGCTGTAGCCCTTCGTAAACTGTGATGTGAATTAAAGAAATCCTCACTTCTTTAATCACGTTTTTGCCACAGTCAGGGGAACAGTAACGGAGATACTCAGTGGAGGCAGCTGCCTGTGCGGCTTCCCTCGACTGAAGAATTGACCCCCAGACATGCGTAGTTCTCGCCTGTGACATACTTTCCTTGAAAGCTATGGAAGAATTTCTAGCCCAACTTTCTTTCCTCTGGGAAGCAAATCTGAACTTCTCACTTCCAGGGTGTCTTAGTTTCTTTTTCTATTGCTGGGACAAGATGCCCTGACAGAAGCATCTTAGGAGTGCAGCCTGTCAGGGCAGGGAATGAAGACAGCAAGACCGTGAGACAGCTGGGTGCATCACCTCCACAGTCATGAACAGAGAGTGGTACAAGCACGCAGTTGCTCAGCCCTCACTCTCCACTTACATAGTCGGGAATCTGGTCAGGGAATGGTGCCGCCCACAGTGGGTGGGTCTTGGCAGCTTAATTATGTCAGTCAAGATAATCATCCCCACAGGCATTCTCCGGCCTATCCCCTAGGTAACTCTAGATTCTGTCAAACTGACGTTTAGCACTAATGGTCACACAAGGTGACAGAAACTGCAAGGTAGGGCCTTTAGCTGTGTGGACTTCTATGTTCTTTCTCTTACATCACCATAATCTTTTCTAATGATTACATTTATTAGTCGGGGGCGTGTGTGCCAGAGCCCAGTGAGTGGGGACCAGAGGTGACTTGCTGGACTCTCTTGTCTCCCTCTACACTGTGGGTCCTGGGGATTGAACTCAGGTCTTCAGACTTGCTGGCAAACACTGTTATACACTGAGCCAGTTCACGGGCCTCCATACTCTTTTAACAAAACAAAATGGCAAAAAAAAAAAAAAAGATGAACACTTTCTAGTCATTTCTAGTAGTAAGTAGGCAATGGATTAATCCTTTACACAGAATAAAGCATACGGAATGACTGACGAGTGTTTAACCACTGACTTCCAGGGGGAATAGAGATAGTCATACATATGCATACGAGATATATTCCTGCACTATAGAATTTGAAATAATACATAAAGAGGAAAGACTTCTGTGAATTTTCAAGACTACGTCTTTGTTAAAAGAAATAAAAGAAACCAACCTCTCACGTGTGTGTTTTCACCTCTAGATTTCAGAATGCTAAGATGTTTGCTCTTTCTTTCTTTCTTTTTTTTTTTTTTTAAGAAAGAAAATGTTTGTAATAGTTGAAGCCTCAAATGCTTTTTTCCCAGGCTTTCAAGGCCTGAAATAGAGAGATTAGGACGAACTAGAACTACATAGGAGGAGAAGCAGAGTGAGATTCTGGGGGAGTTCTGAGCGCTACGCTCGCTCTTGATGTGATCCCTCTGGCTTTGACTTTTGATTCTTATCCCGCCCACTTCTTCCGCACTGTCTTTTGTTTTGTCTCCACCCCTGCCCTCTTGTTTTGTTTCCTAGATGCCACACGACCCGTCATACCATCCCCTCAGTGACCCTGCCTTTTAGGTGGTCCCCAACTTGCCTCTCACTCCCGGCTCTAGCCTTTGGACTCTCTCTGCTCCCGTGTTCCCTCCTGATTCCTTCCGGTGCCTGACTCATCCCAGGTCATAGCTTAGCTGGGGCCTGCGTGGGCTGCTGCCTTTCTGTTGGCTTCCTAGCTTCTCCTCCACTCAGTCTCAGTGTTAGCCGGGATCCTTGAAGGTCCCACCATTATATTAACCAATGACCTCCATCTTGGGGACAGGTGGTGCACTTCATATAGAAAAAGATCCTGGTATTACTTATTTATTTATTTATCTCTCATAGATTACATCCGGGCTGGTTTCCCCTCCCCCCACTCTCTCCCCCTCCACACACAAAATCCCCTCTTTCCCAGATCCACTCCTCCTCCATTTCCTTCTAGGAAAGAGCAAGCCTCCCAGCAATATCAACCAAACATGGCGTTAACAGGTTACAGTAAGACTAGGCACATATCATCATATCAAGGCTGGACGAGGAAAGGGTCCCAAGAGCAGGCCAAAGAGTCAGAGACAGCCCCTGCTCCCACTGTTATGAGTCCCACAAGAACACCAAGCTGTGCAACCATAACATATACGCAGAACGCCTAGATCAGACCAAAACAGGCTCTCTGATTGTCGCTTCAGTCTCTGGGAGCCCCTATGAGCCCTACTTAGTTGATTCTGTGGGCTGTGTTCTTGTGGCATCCTCCAGCCCTGTGGCTCCCACAATCCTTCCTTCTGCTCTTTGGCAGGGTTCCCTGTTCCGGCTCCTGCTCCGCTGGCTGACACCCCTGTGAGAACATCTGGGCTGGGCCCCAGTCTGTGAGTATAGCAGAACATCACTGGGAATCATTTCCTTTACTTTTTTTTTTTTCCTTTGCTAGTCATACTTGGTTCTATCCATGGTCTCTGGACTGTCCGGCCCCTGGTTCCTGGCCCCCCAGGCAGTGTCAGGGTGAACTCCCTCTCCTGGCATGGGCCTCAAGTTGGACCAGTGACTGGTTGGTCGCTCACACCAGTCTGTGCCGTCTTTACCCCAGCACATCTTGCAGGCCGGACAGATTCGACGGTTTTGTGTCTGGAAACACACTACACTGGAAGCCTTGCCTGGCTACAGATGATGGCCAGTTCAGGCTTTGTGTCCTCCATTACTAGGAATCTTTGCTAAGATCTACCCCGTAGATTTCATGGGGTTTCCATTGCACTAGGTTTCCACATTGCCCCTAAAATGCCCCCAATTTCAGTCATCTCTCCCAGTATTCTCTCCCTCCATCTCACCCCTGATTCTTCCTGTTCCCATCCCCACCTGCCCCTAGTCCAATCGTGAAATCTATTCTATTTTAATGATCCTAGTTTTTGTTTGTTTGTTTTTGTTTTTTGTTTTTTCGAGACAGGGTTTCTCTGTGTAGTTTTGGTGCCTGTCCTGGATCTTGCTCTGTAGACCAGGCTGGCCTCGAACTCACAGAGATCTGCCTGACTCTGCCTCCTGAGTGATGGGATCAAAGCCTTGCGCCACCACTGCCCGGCTCATGATCCTAGTTTTTAAGGAGCATTTTCTAACAAAAAAAGGTTAGCACTCACTATTAATGTTCTGTGTGGTGTGAGTGAATGAAACTCTGCTGTCTTGGGCAAGTTCCCCTTGACTATGTGATTAATTTTTCTAGACTAAAGAAAAGACACAGAATATAATATAGTTTGTGCAGGAATGTAGCACAAATGACGGAATGCCACAATCAGACAGAAGAACATTATAGAAACCCTCACAATTAGTGGCTGAAATTATGTCTTAATATTTTCCTTTATTCATAGCTTAAGCCTCGTCATCTCTTTAAAATTTAAATTTAAAGAAATTTGGTTAGTTATTATAAACTTCTTAAGGTACTTGAAAGGACTTTTTTCTTAAACATTTAGGTAGTTTTACTAATGTTATTAAGGTCACCTCTTTTTCATCGTTAATATTATGTAATAGAGGAAACATGGTCATTTATAAACCCCGGGCATACATAGCAAAATGCACTTTTCCTTTGCTGAGTCTGTGACCATTCTTACCTGTCACAGGTGACACGCCACAGTCCCCTGGCTATTAAGACAGTGTCTCATAAAACCTGAGTTATATATTAACTGACTGAATTGGATAGTTTGTTTTCCATGCACGGTTTCTTTAATGTTTCGTAAAGTAGTATATTATAATGGTACTTGTAATTCTTCACTGCTACTTTTGCTACCAACTAGATTTTAAATGTAAGTAATTATATATGGCTTTTATTGTTTTTGTGCAGCTGTTTATTCAATAAACATTCACTGGAAGCCTTCTGTGTACCAGGCACTATTGTAGAAAGTGTGAAATGTATGGGTAAGATAAAATTATTCTTTCAAAGATTACATAGCTCAGATGAAAAAAATCAAGTAATTATGTAAATAATTATAATACACTGTGATATATGTTAAAATAGGTATTAATAAATTGAGGACTGAGAGCCTTCTGTTTGTCTGTAAAAGTTATGGAAAGCTACTGGGAAGAAAAGAAAGGATCGAGAAGGTAAAAGAGACAGGTCTACCTGACCCTCAAGTCTGCCACACATTGTTGCTTTCCACAGACAGGGAAAAGTCCACTTCTAGCTACTCTGCTGTTAGGCCAGGTCGCATGACTAGTTTGGATTACTAAATTGTGTGGTGGTATTGTGTTCCCAAAAATATTGTGCACCCTAATAAACTTATCTGGGGTCAGAGACAGAATAGCCACTAGATAAAAAGGCTAGAAAATGGTGGCACTCACACCTTTAATCCTAGCACTCCAGAGGTAGAAATCCCTCTGGATCTCTGTGAGTTCAAGGCCACATTGGAAAGTCCAGGCATGGTGACACACGACTTTAATCCCAGGGAGTGGTGGTAGAAAGCAGAAAGGTATATAAGGCGAGAGGACTAGAAACCCGAGGCATTTGGCCTGGTTAAGCATTTGGTTGGTTAAGCTTCAGGCTTTCTAGCAGCAGTTCAGCTGAGAGCCATTGGGATGAGGACACAGAAGCTTCTAGTCTGAGGAAACAAGACCAGCTGAGGATCCAGCGAGGTGAGGTAGCTGTGGCTTGTTCTGTCTCTCTGACCATCCAGCATTTCACCCCAATAACTGGCCCCGGGTTTGAGTATATTAATCAGACTCTCTAAGATTCATGCTACAAAATTGTGAACAGATGTCTGTGTGTTTTCTGGCCTGAGGCTGTGAAGAGCAGTTTCCCATACCCTTTCTTTCCCTGTCATTGGGTGGGGTCGTGCTGATGAGGTGGCCACAGGATCACAACTGGCTGAGTTCACGAGTCACCACAACAGAGACGCATCTCTGGCAGTAAATCTTGACTGTAAACGTCAATGGGTTGAAAATCACCCAGAAGACATCTCTGAGCATTTTCAGTCAGGATATTTGCAGTTTAACAAAAGAGGAAAGACTCCCCCCCGAATGTGGATGGTGGCATTTCATGGACTGGAATTATGTGGATTTGTGTGTGTGTGTGTGTGTGTGTGTGTGTGTGTGTGTGTGTGTGTTACAACAGCACAGCATACTTGATTTTGAACAAAATACAGATTTAATATTCAGTATCTTATGGAACATAATTCAAAAGAGCTGGAAGATAGAATCATGGTCATTAGTTTAAAAAAGCTTAGAGCAAAGTGATCACCTTTCCTGTGAGCCATGTAGAAAAGGTTAGGGAGGGACAAAACCAGGAAAATTCAGAGGTAGAAAAGGAGGAAACTGAAGTTGTTTATCTATGACAGCTACTATATTGCTGTGAGGTCAGAAAACAAGTCTTCTGATGAGAAGGTAAAAGAAAACTGAAGAAAGTAAAAGTATAAAGCAGTTGTTGAGGAAACATTACTAAAAAGAATGGAAAAGAGGCAAGGGGGGCTGGGCATTGGTGCTGGGCCACTGGCCTCCAGCTCGCGTGTTTACAGTGGTAAGTCAACATGCTTTCGTCATTTTCTGTAGCAGTGACTACTATCAAGAAAGGAGCATGGAAAACACATCGCTGTGTAAATAGTTGGGGTTGGAAAGTTACTGTGTGAAGATGTAGTCTCTAGATTATTAAGGGAGTTTGGAAAAGTTTAGTTGAAGTGACTGATATTCCAAACAGACGGATGTGGAGCCAGCAGGGGAAGCTGGTAAACCAAATACTCTGTAAGAAACTGAATTTTTCGGTGGGGTTACAGGGCAAGTCTACGGGTGTAGAATTGGGCAAACACAGGAGGCTATTTGTACACAAGCTATAACGTATTGCTTGAGAACATGCTATCTGCATTTCATTAACAGTTTTGCTCCTTACTCGTTGTGATACGTTAGACTAGTTGCCATGTTTTCCCACTGTACCTCAGGCTCTTCAGAGGAAAATTTAACCGACATCAAAGAGCTTTGTGATAGATGTCTAAATGAGTTCAAACTCACAAAGTTATTAAGTGGCAGTCGTTATGATGGGGTGTATTCTGACATGGCTCTTGAGGTGCCATGCATACAGGAAGGCTCTGTAGAGCAAGGACTCGGAGTGGGCAGTGTGTGGGCGCTGCATAGTCTCAAGATGCGGGAGTCAGGCAAAGAGAAGACTGTGAGCCGCAGTGGCCTCCTTAGTCAGTGTGGTGATGCCCCGTTGGCTGGGAGAAAAGCGTTATAACCATGGCATCAGCTTCCAAAACTGAGTACCCACTCCAACCACTTGTAGCTAAGACTGAGGGCATGAGAAACTGAAGACTCTCCTTTTAAGTGTTTTAGAGAATGCATCATCAAGCAAGACATGTCAATGCAGGAGGAGATGAACAAAGAAGAAAAATTTGGTGATGTATGTGAGTGAGGAATCTCACAGGCACTTTGACCAAGTTATTTTTGAAAATGAAAAAGCAGTAATGACAGATGGGAGAAGGGAGAAAGAAGTTTCCTAAGTGGAATGGATGGAGGTGTATGCACCATGAGCCAGCATTTCTAGGTAGGAGATGAGACATTAATTTGCTTTTAATTTTTGTTTACCTCAGTTCACATATCCATTTTTGTTTCTACACTGGTTATAATATATTCAGAGTATATGTGTTGTAAGTTGCAATCAAAATCTGACTATATCTTTTCTTATTCAAATAATATAAATGCCTCTACTGCATGCAGATTATTGAAAAATAAATAAATAAATCTAATATTTAAACTATCTGAAGTCATAGAAATGATGGCCAACTCACGAATATGTTACAAAGTCATCAAAATGTTAACATTAAAGTTAGATGATAATGGGGAAAGAAAGTAATAGCTCAATTTCACTTATCAATATAGAATGTAAAACTCCTAATAAACATTTAGAAAGCAAAACCCAGCAGAGTATCAGTAATGACCTTCATCACCAAGATTTAAATACAGTTCATATCAGAGGCCTTTCAATAACATTTGTTACTTAAAACCATCACAGTGGATGCTAAAAGGCCTTTGGTTGCATTAAATAGAAATTCTTATTATAACTCTATAAATAATGTGAATAGAAGGAAATCACCTAAACATGATAAAAATCACTTATGCAAAACCAAGAACAAACACGGCTGCAGACTCCATTTAAGAGTTCTTCTTTGGGCGTTTGATAATATGCCTGAGTATGTAATGTGATGTTTATTTAAATGTATGGGATGCTTATCTAAAATGGAACAGCAGGCTCCATACTAGAGATAACCAGATATGAGTAGAAATGCAACCCACTTAAAATAATACAAAATAAAGTACAAGCAATATTATAAAGTAAAATCATAAATGAATAAATTTAATAAGAACAGTACAGGGCCCAAGGGAAGAGAAGAGAGTCATAAGATCTTATTGAAGGGTTGCACCAGGGCTAAGAAAATAGAAAAAAAAAAAAACAAAAAATAAAACACTCCCATTTCCTAAATGCAAAGACTTACTGTTACATATACATCAATCTGCCCAAATTGTTCTATATATTGAATGACTTTTAACTAAAATCTCTATGGTAGAAAAGTGGATTATCCTACATTTTGGATGGAACAGCAAATGTCCAAAAGAAGCTAAGAAATATGTGAACATGAAAAATAATGAGAGTTCCTGTCAGAATGCTAAAATATGGTACAGAGTCAGCATAACTAATAGTGGGGTATTACCTCAGGGGTAGACTGATTGATTAGGAGCCTGAACAAGACTGCAGTAAGCCCGGCAAATCTGCTGTAGATTGAAGGTCATATTTCATGTGAAGGAGACAGTGGCTCAGGAAATAAGCACTTTATTCACACATTAGTAAGTAGCAAATTAACTATTTATTTGAAAAACTAGTGGAATTTTTATTTCCTACCCTTTACAAAATACCGTATTAGTTTTAAAAACTAAAACATAAAATAGTAAAACTTCAAAAAAGTAAAATTTAGATGACTATATATAAACTTCTATAAATTATATATGTAATTTATATATGTGTGTGTGTGTGTGTGTGTGTGTGTGTGTGTGTGTGTATGACATATTGGGGATAGACTGAGGTAAGGCACTGTAATATTTTTCACACTCTCAATGACCTTAGCTGACTGCACTGTGAGCCCCATGGCTAGGGAGGAGCGAGTTGATTGGCAGAGGAATGTGTGCACAAAAGAATTGTCACAGTTTGGTTTTCTGAGTGTGGAGGGATTTGTATGAGTCTTACTTTCGTCCTTACACAGACAGAGTCTAGTGTATGTAAGGTTGGTCTAGAACTCACAGAGCAGTCTTGAACTTCTGACCCTCCTGCCTCTACCTTGTGGGGCAGACGAATGTTAGGGTTACAGGCTCTGCTACCATGCTGGGTTGATGTGGTACTGGAGACTCAGTCTAGGGCTTCCCACAGATTAAGCAAGCATTTCACCAATTGAGCTATTTTTAGGAATTATAGGTATCACAATTAGGAAGATAATCGAGCTCTTTTGATTGTGGGGAAAAGTTATTGCATAATAATAGTAATGTGGATGGAGTATGGACTTATATAAATTTATGTACTCTTGTTGACATGGTTCTCAAAATATTGTAAGAGAAGATTTTTCCTTCAGTAATTTGCAATGAGCTGAATTATATTTCCAAACATTTTAATGACAAATAATTATAAAGTAAACCATCATAGTAGACATTCATCACAAGTAGATTATCAAATAAATAGATAAATGAGTGTGATATTAATATCTATATTCATTTGAACACATTATAAAACATGGTTATTGAACATGAGTTTTATGCATTTGCCTCCTTCCTGGATGACAACTAAAATTACATTTCTTCCTCAAACACTGTGCTGTTTGAGGCCTTTGAAACAGTAAGTTTTGTCTGAGTAGGAAGTGCACCAGATCCTTCTGAGTTGATGTATTTAAGAGTTCTGAGAACTAATCCTGGGCAAGCCGGGCATCCCAGCAGCAGAGGGGTATAGGGTGTCCACACACTTGCTTTCCTAACATCTCAGGCTATCTTCCCCATTCCTTGTTCTTGCTCGGTTCTCACAGCCCAGCAAACTCCACTAGGTGCTTCCACACATGGTGGTCTATTTTTAGCCCTGGGCCTGCCTGGGGAGACCCTGAGAACTTGAACATGTGCTGAGAAAGAAGCTGAATGGAATAAAGGCTAGAGAGGAAACCTGAGGTGCCTGGTCCTTCCTGTGGGTTTTGGCAGCTCCTCCTCTGAGGAGTGAAATTCAGTGCAGAGCTTTGAGAAGGGGCCGCAAGAATGGACAGGATTGTGGATGGGAAGGAAGGTAAAGCTTGCTTATGTGCCAGGAGGAAACACAATGGAACTGGATTACGGAATCAGGGAAAGTTGAGGGCAGAGAGACTGTGTTTGAAGTCAGACGAGATCTGAAGTAAAAATGTCATGAGTTTTGACCAAGTGCTAAGCATGATTGGAACTTACCTATAACTTTCCAACCATGAGATTTAAATACATTCCTTGAATCTCTCTGAGCCTGGGTTTTTGTATCTACAGAATGCCTTTAATAATTGCCTTGTAGGGTATGAGGCCTGGAGGATTTGGACCCACATAAAACGCTCGAGTGGGGCCTTGAACATGAGAAATACTCATAAACGGGAGCTGCTATTACTTTGTCTTACTGTCTATATTCTGAATAAAATCCATTCTATTATGCTCATAAAAAGGCAAAATTAACAAATAACATGTCAAGAGGAAGCATCTTAGCTCTGGTTTCTAACTCAGTGGTGCATACACAACCAAGGGAAAAAAATTACAAAGCAATGCTCAAGAGGGTTATTACTCTGCATTAGCCGGACACTGTCCGTCTCTGCTTTGTCGTTACTCAGCAAGAAGAGGAAGCCTTCTGCACAACCATGAACATAGGTTAAGTGTAGTACAAGTTTGAGGGCAGACAAAAGCAAATCAATTGATCTACTCTAGACACTGTCCTAACTAAATGGAATAAATCCCAAGAGCAAAGTTAAATAAAAGATAGGTAAAAGAATCAATATAAGCACAAGGAACCGGAAAGCACAAGGTAGTATATGAGACCTCAAGATATTTGGTGATGATTACTAAACTTCAAAACAAAGATTAAAATGAGTACTAGAAATATAATTGTGTGTTCTAAGTGAAACCAGAAGAACTGAAGAATTTGGGATTATCCTGCACTGGCCACAGCCTTTGACTATTGACTTCTAAGATTTGCTAACCCTTAATAAAAAGTACCATTACGATCCTTCTGCACCGAAAAGAGCAGCAAATGATGTCCTCACCTTTGCCTTTCTGTCTGTTTGATTTACCTTTCAACTTTGTACTGAAAAGCAGTTGATACGAAAGGTCTTCGAATCATGGGATTTCACAGTTTGCCCAACAAACATCAGCTCTGTTGCTCACGGTGGTGTCTTGGAAAACCCTGTAAATTTCCTAACTTCTGCTTAAACATTATCACTATGATTCCTATAGTGTCCGAGTGTGCTTTTCTGCTGCTGTGACCAACCACTGACCATAACCGACTTCAGGGAGGAGACGGTTTCTTTGGCTCATGTTCTCACGTCACCATCCATCCGTCTCCATGGGAAGTCAGAGTGGAAACTCAAGGCGGAAACTGAAGCAGAGGCCGCGGGTGGGGGTGGGGGGCGGCGATGTTGCTGCTTACTGGCTTGCTCCTCATGGATGGCTCAGCCTGCTTTCTTAGTCAACGCAGGACCACCATCAATCCAGGAAATGCCTCACAGACAAGCCCACAGGCCAGTCTGGATGGAGACAGTTCTTCAGGTGTGCCCCCTCTTCACACACAACCCTGATTTGTGCCGTGTTGACAAAAATTAGGCAGCACAGACACCTTCCTTATCTGCAGTTCTCTCTGCAGGAGTATGAGAGTTTGGGTCCTCACCGTCTTGTCCTTTCTCCTTCACCAACATCCCCCCTCCCCCTGCCAACTTGTCTAATTCTAAAATTAACAGACATAATCTACAATTCTTTCACATATGACATCTTGAAGAAAACCCCTAAACAACCTAAAATTCTCCCACTATTTTAAGATTTCTGGATCCCTGGATCTGGGAGATAAGTGGAAGTATGTGTGTGTGCGCGCGTGCGTGCGTGCGTGCGTGCGTGCGTGCGTGCGTGCATGCGTGTGTGTGTGTGTGTGTGTGTGTGTGTGTGTAAAATTATAGACAGAGTCTAAGGGTACCTATTGTAGGAAAGGTCTTTTGGGAGTAACATTTGGCGAAGATTTGTGTACAAAAACTTCACTGGAGATCATTCTAGGATCAAGAAGAGGGTCTGTGATAGAGTTACAGACTTCACCCAGAGTCTGGGTTTATATTAGGGCATGGAGTCAGTCTTTACTCTAGATGTGAGATGCCTAAAGTCCAGCTTCCTAAAATGTGGGTTGTGATGCCACATAGAATCATGTCACTAAATGCGGTGATCTCAAAAAATTGACACTAGTGAGAGGCTTCTGAATATGTCAGAAGAAAAATTTAATTCAAAATCAAGCACGTAGGGATCTGAGGGGTTTCTGAGAGTGCCAGTGCCAATGTTTCATCCTGCTAGATCACTGCGGGTCTGACCACGCAGCATGTGGATGTGCATGTTGCCATGTACAGCTCTCGTACCACACAGCCCGATGGATGCCGCCTGAAGCACACTGATGCAGATTTGAGCTATTTGTTTGTTATGGATTAGAATGTCTTCACTATGCTTCTTGAAAGTTTTATGCTTTTATAGAAACACAGTGGTTTAATTGTCGAAACAGACTTTTAATATTTGCCTAGCCTTCATCAAATAGGATATTTTTGAGTTACATTGTGTTAGAATGTCTGATTTGAAATTTTTTTTATGTGAGTTGCTGATTTCAGTTTCATTTTTAAAAATGGTTAAATGCATTTGGGATGAGAATAGTAATGAATTTCCAAAATTTCTGAAATAAGCCCAAACAGACTTATGCCATTTTGTAGGTATTTCTGTGGTATAATGTTCTCAGCACTGATGTTTATAATATCAAAATATCCACTAGCCCTGGAAAATGTTAAAGATGTTCAATGTCCTGAACCATCAAACATTTCAGCTGAAATTTAATTCTTTCTGTGAAGATAAAAAGCACATCTGTCTCATTAGTATGCAAATTTGCTTTCATCTTTAGTAAATGGTAAAATTGTATGCGTCCTGAATTTAAATTTTTTATTATTATCAGTAAAGGTTTGATTTATACCCCTATTTTCTGTATTAGTATACCCAGGGTCACCTAGAAATTTCTCAGGTAAAAAGAGTCACAAGTGGAAGAACCTTTAGAAGCTTTAGCCTAAGGGAAGAGGCCCAGGAGGGCAGCTGCCTTCCACTAAAGGAAATTCCTAGGTCCTGGAGGAATAAAACTTGTAGTCACTGGCCAGGAATGTGAGCAGTGCAGCTCAGCACCCTCTTAGAAGTCATGGAAACAGATGTTGCCCTCTGGCCATGAGCTGGAGACTGACCGCTGAGACAGCATTCCACTGGCCACTTCCCTGACATACGCAATGCCAAACTCTTACATTTGGGCCATTGCACTGGTGGAGGGATCGAGACAGTGGGCTGTGGAGGACAAATTCCTTGCTTTTGAGTTTCAAAGGTTGACGCTTCAGTACAGACAAACATCTTTAGACAAACAAGAAATACAAGGTTTCTCTGCTAGGGGTGGTGTTCAGTGGCAGCGCTCTTGCCTAGAATGTGTAAGGCTCTGGATTTGATTCCTAGCATTGTGCAAGAAACCAACAGAAATAGAAATAGCATAGAGATAGGCCAGGGATAGAGCAGTTGACTAGCATGTTCACCTTCATAGGTTTGAACCCCAGGCAGCTTTAAAGAAAGCTTTCCTCAACCTCTCCCAGACTGAACAAGGATTCTCTGAGCACTAATTTATACCCCTATTTGTTTACATTAGTATACTCAGGGTCACCTAGAAATTTCTCAGGTAAAAGGAGTCACAAGTGGAAGAACTTTTAGAAGCTGGTTCTGTGGAACCATGGGGGTAGGACTTGGGGTGCAGAGGCCCAAGGAAGGCAGCTGCCTTCCACTAAAGGAAATTCCTAGGTCCTGGAGAAATACAACTTTTAGTCACAGGGCAGGAATATGAGCTCCACAGAACCCTAAGTTCTGTAGAACCATGCAGTAGGACCTGGGGCGCAGAGGCCCAAGGAGTGAAGAAGGTAAGACCCTGTTCCTGCCCCCACGGAACTTACAGACTTGCAGTGACAACAGATTCAGTCAGTAAAGAACTGAATATGGTGGGGATGAGGTGATGGTTCGGTCTCTAAAGTGTTTGCAGGATAAGCATGAAGACTGGAGTTTGGCTCCAGAACCTATATGAAAAAGAAAAAAAAAAAAAAAAGCTTGTTACTGTGGTGTGGGCTCGCAAGTGCTAGTGAGGCAGAGCCAGGTGACTCCTGGGGCTCACTGACCAACAAGGTGAGCTCCAGACCAGGGAAAGACCCTGTCCCCAGATTAAGGCGGGTGGTACCTGGGGAACACCTGGGACTGTCAGCTGCCCACCCACCGCACTCACTTGCACAGAGGTGTGTGCCTCTCTCTGGATCTCTTCTCCAGCTCTGAAGGGCCATGGCACTTTTCCTCTTCTGAAGCATAGCAGCATCACACTCCATTAAACCTAGCTTTGCCTCTATGGACAAGGATTTCTGAGAGTGTGAAAAGTAGCACATGCAAAGCACTTAACACAGCCCAGTCACCCTTGGCAGCAGCACTACCAATCACTCATCTATAGGGTGGGCAGGAAGAGAATGCCTTAATAAAACCTTCCTTAAAACCATCCAACAACTATATGAATGGATGCAAAATGGCCATTTTTTTTCTGTTTTCATAAAGCTTTGCAGAAGTTCGCGATATTTTAAAAGACATTTTACAATTTACTTCTTAATTGTAAAACTGTCGTTAGCTTGTTATGGAACTCAAACCCCGTGAGTGAGTGCACTGAGTGACAAATGTGAAAACCCCTTTTCTTTTTCTCCCCTTTGCCATTGTCTCTCTCTCCTAATTTCTCTCTCCACATACGATGACTATAAATGAATAGTTTTTTATGTATTTTTTCACATCTCAGTGTGGTCTTTACATTTAAAGGTATCTTAAGAGAACAGAAAACTATTTTTGTTCGTTTTTTGAAGTTTCCTCTCAGCTGAAATCAGACACAGAGGAGGAACACTAGACAGTGACTAAAATAATACACATGCACATATATATGTATATATGTACATACACAGAGAACACACATGCACACACACGTAACTATATCTGTATCTGTATCTATATCTATATCTCCACATAGAAAACACATGCGTACACACACATATGAGGCGGTGCTTCTTGCTGTCATATATGACCTCTTAAAAGGAGAGAGGGATCACATAGTTCCTTTTTCCTTTTATTTATTTGTTTATTTTTTGTAGCTAGAGTTTTCTTGATCCTGCCTGGCCCACAGTGTGGTGGTATTGTGTTCCCCAAAATATTGTGTACCCTAATAAACTTATTTGGGGTCAGAGAACAGAAAAGTCACTAGATTCATAGGATAGGCAGTGGTAGCACACGCCTTTAATCCTAGCATTCCAGAGGCAGAAATCCATGTGTTCAAGGATACAGCCAAGCATGGTGACTCACACCTTTAATCCCAGAGAGTGATGATAGAAAGCAGAAAGGTATATAAGGCATGAGGACCAGAAACTAGAGGCATTTGGCTGGTTAAGCTTTTAGGTTTTGAGCAGCACAGTTCAGCTGAGAACCATTCGGATATGAGGACACAGAGGCTTCCAGTCTGAGGAAACAAGATCAGCTGAGAAGTTGGCCAGGTGAGGTTAGCTGTGGCTTGTTCTGTTTCTCTGACCTTCCAGCATTCACCCCAATAACTGGCCACAGGTTTGATTTTATTAATAAGACTCTTTAAGATTCCTGCTACACCACAGTCAGGACAAATCTCTCTCACCCGCCAGTCCCACAGCCGCTCAGACCCAACCAAGTAAACACACAGAGACTTATATTACTTATAAACTGTATGGCTGTGGCAGGCTTCTTGCTAACTGTTCTTATTTTAAATTAACCCATTTTTATTAATCTATAAGTTGCCATGTGGTTCGTGGCTTACTGGTACCTTACATCTCGTTTGTCATGGCAGTGGCTGGCAGCGTCTCTCTGACTCAGCCTTCCACTTCCCAGAATTCTCCTCTCTGCTCGTCCCGTCTATATTTCCTGCCTGGCTACTGGCCAATCAGCATTTTATTTGTACAGAGTGATATCCACAGCATTTTTTTTATCCAGGTGTGATTGGACTCCAGATGTCTTGGGAGTTGAACCCAGTTCCTCTGGAATATCAGTCACTGCTCTTAACCACTGAGCCATCCACCTCTTTGGCAGCAGCTGGCATCTCTCCCAATTCCACCCTTCTCTCTGTATCTCTGCTTGGAGATACAGCTCTGTAAGCTTTCTTGCCATAGGCCAAAACAGGTTTATTTATTATCTAATGAGAACCACACATATTCATAGCATACAGAAAGACATCCCACAGCACATATGTGTATGTAAATAACTTCTACAAATCAAGCAGCCTAGAATGGAAGGAAATCAAAAGTTTCCTCTTAACAGTCTTACCAACTTATAAAATACCACTTTACTAAATAACTGTACATGCAAAACCTCAGTGCCAGCCTCACCAGAGATGTGTCCTTCAGTCTGTATGTCAGGGTGTGAGCAGCCATGGAAAACATCCTCAGAGAAGGGAAGCCACATGTTTCTTTTATCCTTCTTCATAAACATTTAGTGCAAGTTAAGAAAATGTGGTGAGGGCGAAGTAATGATTAATGTTGCCTTTGTATACAATTAAAAATAGCATTTTATTGATTCTTTGAGAATTTCACACAGTGTATTTTGATCACATTCACCCCCAAATCCACTCCATCTCCTTATTCACCCAACTTTGTGTCTTCTTTTATGTTTAAAGTCCATTGAGTTCAATTTGTGTTGCCCCAAAACTCTTCAGGTGTGGGGCCAGTCCCTGGAGCATGTGACTTACCAGAGATCACACCCTGAAGAGAAAACTGACTCTCCTTCCCCCAGCAGCTCCCAATAGCAAAGAGCCCCTCAGCGGGGGTTGGGACTGTGTGCCTACTTCCTCTCTCCATGCTGGGACTCATCTTCATTCAAAAGAACACCAAACGAAGAAGAAAGCAGACATGTTAACTATTAGAAAGCTGTTCAAAGACGTGTGTATGTTAATGGCACTGTAAAGACTTTCAAAACAGTCTTTTTAGGTAATCTTTTGCTACCATTCTAAATTTTACAACAGAATGAGCTTCACTGCTTGATGTATCTGACACCCCGCCCTCAGAATATGCATTTACCTAAGAATTTCGTAGATTGCACTCCTGAAAATTTATAGACAAAAGGAAAGGCGAGTAAGAAGGTGGGGGAGAACTCAGGAATGCCTAATGAGAACCTTTGTTTTATATTCTTTCAAAAACGATTATGTTTTCAGAAAGAATATAAATAAATGTATTATTATGGTGAGTTAATTCTTAAAGATGTTTCATACATTTTTAAGTGAACACCTTTCATGAATTTTCTCTTTTAATCTGATAAGTGCAGTTTAAAATTAAAGAACAGCTACAATTTCTAGTAAAATCATTATCATCTGATTTACACAAGATATGTCTATGTATTCATGAAACAGAATATATCTATGGCTTAATGTGATAAATGTGAATAAATTAAAATATAATTGCATGCTGTTTTCTCTAATTTATTAATTAGGTCTTTATTTGGTTTACTATTACCTACATAAATAAACAGGTTAATTCCATGTTAAATTTTAAGGGAAATATATATGAGATAAATTCACAAAGCACCTAAATTTACAAATGCAGCCCTGGTAATATTGGATTTGTTTTCATAAAACAGTTATGTCATCTGTAAACATACAAAAAAAGGCTTTCACTTGAATAATTTAAATCCCAGACCATCTTAAGACAAATAGCTTTCCATAATAAAACCAAGCTTAAGGTTGTCGTTTGTTTTGTTTTGTTTTTGTATACATTATAATATAAATATTATATTTTTCTTGTACAGTTGTGGACTTAGTAGGTAACATACACACATACACAACATTCTCCTACCTTTATTTCTTGTGATGCTGCGTCTAGAACTAGGGTTTAAGCCCACAAAAATGAACTAAAATGAAACTTGCAAGTCTGATGACTGCTAGAGTTTGATTCCAAGCCATGAAAAACTCCAGCTAATTAAACAGAAATCATTTGGGAGGATATAGACGAGCTCACAGAATCAAGCTGACAAAGAGTGAACTCAGGAAGGACAGATCTCAAGGCATTTTAGGGAGGAAGGCAGGAGGAATCTATTAACAGTGTCCTAGGCAAGCCTCATTGGGGTGAATTTGCTTTGGTTATTTTCTGTCAGTCTTACTGTACTCTGGATACAGATTTTCAGCAGTGTACATGAGGCCATTTTGCCTGGGGCAGGTTGGACATTGTCTATGAATTTCCACAAGGAGACCTAGTACATGGGAAAGCCAACTGCAGTTCCCCAGATGAAAAAGATTTGAGACCAAGAAACTAGCTGGTTCTTAGATTCTAAAATACAAGCTACTACAGCTACCACAATACTTATTTATAAATGCTACATATGACTTTAACAATGTTGGTCGTTAAAGTATTCATATGGGAGGTTATTATAACCAAACAAAGCTTTCATTAAAAATAATGAATAAGAAAAAACAGCACAATCTTATTTATCATATTGTCTCTACCTGCTTGTTACTGCTATGCTTTCAACGGGACATGGAAGCCTTAGATAGATAATCTTTTTGCACTTCAATGAGCATAACCTACAAACCAGGACCTAAGCTATATTCCCCATGGTTCTTTAATGTAGTAGGAGATCTCAACTAACGGAGCCTTTCCTAGGGTTTAGTTTCTTCATTCACAAACAAAAGACTACAATGAATCCCAGCTGCAGGATTCATTCTTCCACTAATTAAAAGCAGGTAGAATTCTTGGCTGCTACAGCTTTCTGCCACACTTTCCAGGGTCAGCTACCCCGTGGGCTGTTTTTAATTCCTGGAACCTGCATAGTGGGAGGAGAATATCCAGTCTCTTTACAGGAGCTGGCATGAGTCACCTATTTATTTACTCATTCAAGCAGTCCATCATTCACAGACCTAGAGTGTGGCAAACATCTTTGGATGAAGGTGAGAGACACTACTGTCTAGAAGCCTGCACATCCTGGTACCTAATAATTCCTCTACAACAAAGGAAATCATGAATTGAGAGAAAATCCATCTCCTTATGTTAATAGTAGAGATAGGTTCTTTATGAGAGCAAGGACAAGGGCCCACCTTGTATTAGAGGACAGAATAGAGTCAAAGCTGGCACAGAAGGGACTACAGACAAATAAGAGTGTGTATATTTTTTCGTCCAGCAGCTAGTGAATGCCTCTGTGAAGTCACTGTGTTAGGTAAGGAAGAATGGCTGGAGAGGCTCAGGGAATATCTAGAAAAGGGATGGAAAGATTGTAAGAGCCAGAGGATGAGAAGGAATGCTGCAAGATCACGTCTTCTAGACATGACAGGGATGATGCACACATGAACTCAAGAGTTGCTTGCCCAAGACCTACCCAACACCATTCTACATACCAAAGTAGAGGTGAGGGATTCAACAAGAGCTCACCCTAGGATGAAGAGCCACAAATCAGTGGCTGCTAAAAGAGGGGGAGGGATCAGTTTTCACCAGGGAAGAGCTGCCAGATAGGTTTTCTAATCCCCAAATGGTCACCGCTAAATACACGCAGCACTATTTAGACCCAGTAGGTTGTTGGTGGTGGTGGTAGTGGTGGTAATGGTGGTGTGTGTGTATAACAATAATAATTACAAAGAAGGGGTTATGAATTTGAGAGGGGGAGGTAATAGAGTCACGGGCGGCGTTGTAGGGTCAAAGGGGGTTATGAAAATGAATGAATGCAGTTTACTGACGTATGAAAGTCTCAAAAAAATTAAAATACAAAAATAAAAGCCAAATAGTTATGGGGGAAAAGTAGCTGTGAAAATGAACGATAGTATAATTATTATATTAATTAACTATTAATATAATTAATATAATTGAGAGGGGAGGAAGGAAAGGTATTTAAGGAAGAAAATTCCAGGAATAACATACCTTCAGCTATCACTTCATAAGGACAGAAGAATCTCAGTGGCTAGCGATTAGTGCCTGCTCTCTGCTAGGCAGAATTCAAATTGTTTTCAAGGTGCCAACATTTCTTAGCAGAGACAGCCAATGCTATTATTTTGGTTTTAGAGTTGAGAAAATGATTAGAAAATGTAGGCAATCTTTCCAGGACATTTAGTAGGTGTGGGATTTGAACCCAGAAATGTCAGAATTCCGAGTTGTGTGTCTAGTTTAAGCTAACTCTCTGCACATTTGCAATAGCTGAACAAATAATCACCCACTATGAATTCAGTCACCTTGATCTATTTTAGACTAATTATAAATACCATGCCAGTTTGAAAGAATAAATTAGTACCCATAGCTATAAATATTCCTCTTAAAATTACACCATAATTTCCTTTTTATGGCCTCTTCTCCTTCCCCCACCAAACTCCAGGACTAAATTTTACCTCAATGTGGCCTTTATTGCAGAATACTTGAGTAGAATTAGAGGTGGATGGGCGTTAAAAAGTTAGAAAGCGTGGTCATTGCGTTTGAGTGAAGAATAGCAATATTGGTTCATAATAACTCATAGATGGATGCAGTTGAGAGCCACGGTGTTCTAGGTTCTCAGGAAATCTATCTTGGGAGTTTGAAAGAAACCTGAAGGAAACTAAATTAATAGCTTGTCATGGGACAACTGGTCTATATTTCCCCTCAGTTTAAATCACAGCTTTAAAAGCTGTAACATTTTTTATTCAATTACAGGATATCACTTATTTTCATAACCATACATTTACATACATATATTACTTATAAATACATTTTTATGCTGTTAGTTTTTTTAAATATTCAAAATTAGAACTTCAAATACTTGGGAACTAAAAAATCAATAAAATTTAACAGCTTGATACATACAATCTCATAACACAGCCACAGAGCACAGATCAATCTGAACGGTCATATAAAAGATAACTTTTTGATAACTACAATTATTTTGATAGCTGTAGAATTGTTTTCCATTAAATAATGAAAATCTTAGGTCTGAGAATTGACTTTTTTTCTCTCAATTGTTTTTTCTAGCACTTACAACCTACTTCCTTTCTCTCAACTCCCATAGGCTCCCATTGTCAAATCCTATCCGCATTATAAATGACTGAAGTATGTGTGTAATCATTATGACCCTGCTGTCCCTAAGGCCTTTCAAGACACTGTCAGTACAGAGCACTTTGCTGGGCTCATGTCATAGGTTACTCCACGTAGCTGTAAGCATGGCCCCAGCCACATGAATCAAGGCTGCTTCACATCATTTTTCAAATGTATTAATAAAATGTCAGAATTTTGAAGTGTTTATGTCTGAGGATGAGTAACATAATCTTACAAATAAATTGAATCTAGTAAGAAATGATTAAAATTTAATCTGTGACTACAAAAACAAAACAAAACAAAAATGAAAACACCAGGCTATAATAAGTTAGAGAAATTAAAGCAATTCAATTGTAGGCATCAAAAGACAATATATGTGAAGTTAGAGTGAAACATACATTTTATGACTGAATTATAAAGTATGTCATTCAAAAAAACCCTCATTTTTCAAATTGGTAAAAATAAAAACTGATTTCTTTTTAAATTGCCATGTAACTAATCCATGAATAAAATTACTTTAAAAATTTTAATTTTATTTATTTATTTTGTGAATGTCTGTGGGGGTGGGGATGTTTGAGCCATGGTACACATGTGGTGGGGGGGCGTCAGGGGACAGTGTGCAGGAAGCAGTTCTTTCCTCCCACCTCGTATGTTCGGGGCATCCAACTCTGCATCAGGCTTGGTGGACAGCATCTTAACTGGCTAAGTAATCTTGCCAGCCTGGGAACTGCTAGTCTTGGTTCATACCTCATATGAATACAGAGGGAAATTTGAAAACAAAGGCCGTTTTACACAGCTACACTAAGACAAAGGACCATGTGTGCCACACACACCCCCATTTTTTTTTAATAATCAGGCATCTTGGTTATGTTGACAACATTCAAATTTGCATACCCGAGCAGATCTCCTTTTGCATCCCCAGATTCAGACAGCTTGCTGTTTCTCCAGGTTCCTTTTAGAGCGCTTGTGGGAACAGCACATTCAGCATGCCTAGATGGTTCTGTGTCCCTGAATCTTATACCTGCTGGTGTGTCCGGTAGTGTGGCCAGGCGAACAGGACCTCCAGCTGCTGGAACAGCAGCAGGGCAGGGTCTGGATTGCTTCCCCCCTCCCCTCAAGCCCACTCAGCTCTCAAACGCTGTCTCTTCCACCTGCCCAGCACTCTTCACACTCATTCTATTCCTCCTGACCCCCTGTCTGCTTCCTGTGGCCTCTGCTCTCCTCTCCTGTTCATTACCATCCTGACACTTGTCTTTAGGTCATGCTGAACTGTGGTGATATTGTGCTCCCCAGTATATCGTGCACCCTAATAAATTTATCTGAGGTCAGAGAACAGAACAGCCACTAGGCAGACATAGAGGCCAGAAAAAAACGGTGGCACTCACACCTTTAATCCTAACATTCTGGAGGCAGAGATCTGCCTGGATCTCTGTGAGTTCAAGGCCACAGTGGAAACAGCCAGACGTGGTAACAAGAGTCTTTAATCCCAGGAAGTGATGGCAGAAAGCAGAAAGGTATTTAAGGCGTGAGGCCCAGGAACCAGAGCTGGTTAAGCTTTTAGGCTTTTAGCAGCAGTTCAGCTGAGATTCATTCTGGATGAGGACTCAGAGACTGCCAGTCTGAGGAAACAGGATCAGCTGAGGAACTGGCGAGGTGAGGTGGCTGTGGCTTGTTCTGCTTCTCTGATCTTCCAGCATTCACCCCAATTACTGGCCTTAGGTTTGATTTTATTAATAAGATCTGTTAAGATTCCTGCTACACTGAACTGTGCTGAGTTCCATGTGGAGCAAGCTTCTTTGTTTTTTTTTGTTTTTGTTTGTTTTTTTGTTTGTGTGTGTGTGTGTGTGTGTGTGTGTGTGTGTGTGTTTGTCTGTGTTGCTCCCTTGGCCTAGAGTGCACACTACGGTTCACCATCTATCTGCTGTCTTCAGTAGCCTCTCGGAGACACGTTCACATCATTTTCTCTTTCCGTAAATCACCCATCTTTATTCTTCCATTGCTCCACAACTTTTCCCTTTATCATGCAATTTAAATGTCCTTCACATATCCATATTACTACTGAATTGTTAGCCAGGACCAAAGAACCTGGTGATGACTTTCATAAATATAAATGAATGAACATTTCATCCACCAGAATCCCCAACTTTTAGTTTTCTTTTTGCCACATTCTGAAAAAAGCTCCTCAATTTGAGTTTTGAGGAGAGAATTCGCATAAGCTCTCCCAATCGCCTTTAGCTGCACAGTTTAGACAGTTTGCAAGGATCAGCTTTCTCCTCCCACTACCTGAGTCCAGGGCAAGCACCCTGATGAGTGAATCTTCATTTTTCACTCCAGGCTACCCCTAGGGACTTATAGTGCTCTCTGTTGCATCCCAAGAGGCTCGGGGTTAGATATTCTGTCACACATTTAATTAGGGAAAATATTAGCCAGTGCTAGGCCGAGTCATTCTTGGAGAACATTCTCCCACATTGCTTCCCCAAGTGGAGAGGTTGTGGTCTGACGTGGTCTTTTGTCACAGTTGGCTTCTTATCTGAATTTTCGCTGTGGGCTTCTGGTGTCTTCTCTTTGCCACCTCATAACTGGCCTGGGCTTTGGCTTTCCGCCAATGTCCTCACCCTCCTTGTTTGGAGCTCGTGGGCCTGCTGCTTGTCTGGTCTTGATCCTGGCAAGCTCAAGGCAGGGTATGTAGCCACCATGGTCACCAGCTGCAGCTGAGCACTCCCTCTCACTTTCCCATTCTGCCTCACATCCACAGCCACGTGACCGCCACAGCACCCTGAAAAGGAAGGCACCTGTCTGTCACCTTCAAAGCCTTTCAGAGTGAGTTGCGTTTTTTTGTTTGTTTGTTTATTTGTTTATTTATTTATTTATTTATTTATTGAGGCAGGGTCATGAGCTTCAGATTGGCTGAGGAAGACTTGGGTTTCCGGTCTTCCTGTCTCCACTTCCCTAGTGCTGGGATTCCAGGTGTGTTTTGAGGGTTGCAAATTGAATAACCTCATTTCTCTTAACTGATATTTCTCCATCTCACCTACTGGACAGTGTGTTATAAATGTTAGGATTCACAACAACTGTATGTTATATGTGTGTATGTTTTACATAATCACTTTTCAGAGCCTCAGTTCCTTTTGGGAAATGATAATTATTTAGGATTTTGTGTTCCTCTTACCTAGTTCCAAGATACTGTCAAGACTGCGCGTGGGTGGACGAGCAATGTGGTAGAAAGAGTGTCTTTCTGACTTTCAACTGTAGGGTGGTCCTGAGGGACCCACAGAGGGCTTGGAAAGTCGGATGCCTGTGTGGTCCTTGGGCTTGTGAGTGCTGGTGAGTCCTTTGTACCCACCACTTGTCCACTTGCCTGTGTGTGCCTCATCTCTGGACTCTGGTTGCCCGGTGGTCCTTTCAAGGTCCTTTCTTTAACCACCAAGAGCTACACAGGCTAAAGAGGCAGGAGCACAGATGTGTTGTTCTAGGTAACTGTCTACTCACCGCACGCCTCCTCCTGTTGTTCCAGAGGGAAGAAGAGTCCATCAGCTTTGAGTATTCCACAGTGCAGCTGCTGAGCTACACGATCGGCAGGGCTTCGACCTGGGAGAGAGGGCTGAGAGCGGGACTCATCTTCTCCCTCCGTTCCTCTTCTCTGCTCAGAGGCTTGCCCGGGCTCAGGTGGGCTGACATCTCTCTAGTCTCTCTGTTCTTTCCAAGCCGCAAGGTCTTTCCTCAGATCTCATCCTCAAGTCTCTCCTTGCCTGAAACTTGGCAGTTTCCATGAATAAAGTCAACATGGGCTAAAAAAATAGTCAGCAAATGGTTGAGTCTTTTGATAGGTCTGAATTTCAGGATATGAGAGTAGGAAGCAGACTTACTGTGCCTGCTTTGAGTACTGAAATTTGAATATTGAAGTTTTATCTGTTTTTATAGTCCAGATTTATTATAACTCCACTGTCCTGAGGAGAATACATGAAAGTCACACATTAAGAATGTAAAGGGAAAACTCATTGGTATACGACAAAATGTTAAAGTATTGAATTGAAAAAAAACCACATTAACAAATTTCACTTATTTGAACTTATTTTTAATAGTGAAGTCAGTATGAATTAGCAAAACGTTTATCATTGAAGAAAAAAATTAAGTATGTAGAAAAGTGTAAAATATTAGATATAAGAAAGGTGCCTGTTATTGAACTTTGGAGGGGTTAAGCTGCATGTATTTTGTAGAGATCAATGTCCATTTTACACATATGTTGACATACATAAAAGTTACAGACATTTACATATCTATTAATTATTTTACATATAGGAGTCAATTTCCCAACTGATTTTACAGAGGAGAAAATAACACACAGATTTATGGATTGTCAGATGTCAAATATTTGTTGTTTGTCTAGGTTTTCCTGATGCTAGAATTAATGAATAACTTCCATAAAAACTCTTCTTACATAGAATGGGTGAGTTCAGAGTTCTAATTAGCAGCAGTGTGAGGACTATAGTTAGTGATAGTTGTGTCTAGTATGAAGATTTTCTTTTGCTAAGTGAGGAGACATGGCTTGTACCAGACTTTTTTTTTTTTTTTTTTTTTTTTTTTTTTTTAGGCCACCAACCAGCTCCTAAATCATGACACAGAGATTTCTTATTAGTTATGAATGCCTGGCCATATCTTAGCTCTTACTTTAATCTGTTTCTCTTTATGTTTTGCCTCAGGACATTTTACCTTTATTTCTGTGTATCTTACTCTCCTGCTGTCTCTATGTCTGTCTGTCTGGAAGCTACCTGGCTTCTAGCCCCAGGCATGTCCTCCTCTTTCTCATCTTTCTCCTCTCCTACTTCTCTCAAGCCTAGATTCCTCCTCCTGTTTATTCTCTCTGCCTGCCAGCCCTGCCTATCCCTTTCCTGCCTAGCTATTGGCTGTTCAGCTCTTTAATAGACAAATCAGGTGCCTTAGGCAGGCAAACAAACGCAGCACATCTTTGCATAATTAAAGACACGTCCTTACATGTTAAATAAATGCAGGAGAAACAAAAGCAACACACCCTTACACAGTTGAAGTACTATTCATAGCACAGACAAATGTAGCACGTCTTTACATAGTTAAATATTCCACAACAGTAGCTGCTCTTGCCACAGGTGTATGGGATAGTGATTGTGCAACTATTTGAGATGGTGGATACGTTAATTTTTCACAGTAGTAACTATTTCACTACATATGTGTTTTATAACATCATGTTGTATATCTTAAATACGAACAAAACAGGATCCATTGTAGGCAGAAGTATGTTTCTCTCCTGCCTGCCTAGTCCCAAATGCCCAGCAGCTGCTTCCAAAATAATTGACTCAGAGGCTTAATATTAATTATAATTGTTTGGCCAATGGCTCAGGCTTATTATTGGCTAGCTCTTTCACTTACATTAACCCATAATTCTTATCTATGTTTAGCCACATGGCTTGGTACCTTTTCTCAAAATGACATTCTCATCTTGCTTCCTCTGTGTCTGCCTGGCAACTTCTGACTCTGCCCTTCCTCTTCCCAGCATTCTCCTAGGCTGCTTGCCCTGCCTACACTTCCTGCCTGGCTATTGGCCAATCAATGCTTTATTAAGCCAGTTCACGAGTGACAAATCTTTACAGTGTACAAGGACATTATCCCACAGCAATCCATTAAAAAAAATAAAATCAATCTTTAAAAATAAATTGTATGAAGATCCCTTTACTAATAAATGAAAGACTGAAATTAGTATATTTTATATAGAAATGACCTGACAATCTTTGAAAACATTTTCTTTTATTCTTCTAGCATGGAAATTTCTACTGTTTATTTTCTTTAGATTTCATAAGTGTTGTAATGAAAAGAGTGGTTACTGGATTTGCCTACCTATTCATAAAATCCACTTTAGAAGGATTTGTCTTTATGCATTTTACTGTATGATTTCACAAATTAAACATAATGATTCCTTATTATATGTGCCATTTAATCCACTTTCTCTAGGCACTTTATGATTACAAGGCATAAACATGTTTACTCTAGTCACAATTTTTTTTTTTGTAAAAAAAGTCAAAGGTCACAGACATCATTTGCCAAATAGCTGACTGGATTGGCACAATGTACATGCTTTCAGACGCTGGATCTAAAACTAAGGTGTGTAGAAACATGATGTGCATGTGAATCACTTGCTTTGGAATAGAGGCTGAATATTCAGCATAGGCTGAGATTTTACAAGAGAGGTAGCTTTTTGAAAATTGGAACTTTTAAAACAAAAAGTTTTAATTATACAAAATAATTTAAGCTTTCTGAAATAGATAAAAATGACAATCAAAAATAATTTAAACTTTCTTACTCAAATGTCTGAGGTCCTCAGTTCTCACATCATTTTCCAGTTAAAGGAACAAAGGCTCCTTGGAAAACTGGATGGCTTTCAAGCTTGGCCAGGGACTCTACAAGTTGAGCCCAAAATATTTGGGTAGCAGAAAGATGTCCTGAACATACAAGTTCACAGAAGTGAGCAAAGGAACACAAAGTCAAGAGCATGAAGAGATGAGACAATGTGAGCAATAAAGCCAGATAGGATTAAACACCAAATTATGGAGTAAATGCCCATGAATCCAGACCAGTATAAATTAAAGGTTAAATCAATCAGTAAATAGAGAGCTGAACCTGGCGACGATGTCCCATAGTCCCAGCTACTCATGAGCTCAAGGCAGTAGAACTACAAACTCAAAGTGTGCCTGGACAACAGGGGCCTGTTAGAGTAACTTAGAGAGATCCTGCCTCAAAACAAACAGCAGAAAGAGCCTAGCATACTTATAGCCTGATTTTAATGCCCCCAAATAAAGGAACAAATAAATGGAGAAGAAGCAAATCTCTCATGCAGAAGAAACCCCCAAAATTATTCAAAAGGTCACTGGGGAGATGGGGCCTCAGGAGCTTCTTTATAAGGGAGAAGCCTGATAAACCCACCTTTCCCAGGTAATGAGTAACCACGGTGTAGCAATTTCATGACTTCCATCCTGGAGGGATGCTAGTCAAGACTCTGTAAGTAAACAAAATAAAGAAAACAATACTTTTTTTTTCCAACATCAGGGCTAGGGAAATGGGTCAGTGGGTAAAGCAACTTACCAACCATGAGAACTGAAGTTTGGATCCCCGACACTCACATAAAAACCAGGCACCTGCTTGTAATCTCAGTGCTTGGGAGGTAGAGACAGGAGTTCTCTAGGCAGAGTAGCCAAATCCCCCAATCCTGAGCTCCAAGTAGAGAGAGAGAGTCCCTAACTCATTAAATACAATAGAGTATAATCAAGGAGAACGGCTGTGTTTTGTATGGTCCAGTGAAGGTTCTGGTAGTGATATTTTGGGTTTCAAATGAATGAGATTACTAAGTATGTACCAAGTAAAAGTAAAAAAAAAAAAAGTAAGTACCAAAAAAAAAAAATAGATACCAAAACATCAAATCAGGTGTTCATGACCGCCATCAGAAGTCACAGGAAGGCAGTCAGTCAGTCGGAGTGCTGAACTGAGAGTTAGCTCCATGGATGAGCTCTGGCTTTTCATTCCCACCATAGGTATTTTTATTCCATGGGATAATTACAGTTTCAACCTCTGTTAAAATTGCTTTACTCACTAGCTGCTCTCAAGAGCTACATGTTTTTAGTACCTTCTAATTGTGCATTGTTTTCTTTTCTCCCTGTCATAGTTAGGGGGCAGCTTCTTCAAAAAATAAAAGGAAAGAAAGAGACAAATTGAAGATTAAAAGAGAAAATAGGAAGCACATGAAACAATCACAATGTGGAGATCTTATTGGATACTGAATGAGACAAACTACAAAAAATAAAATAAAATAGAATAATGAAACACCTAGAGATTTTAACAAACACTAACAGTTTAATGATATTTAGAAAATATTGATATTAAAGGGACAATTTTCAGCTTCATATGGAAACACACACACACACACACACACACACACACACACACACACACACACA